>BLSH010280915.1:133885-148321 GCA_018402905.1 Glandirana rugosa | reverse complement strand
GAAATAATTTTTATGGGGAGTACAAACATTCTATCTATTCTATCTATCTATTGAGTTATTTTGAGGGGACAGCAAATTTACACTGTTATAAAAGCTGTACACTCACTACTTTACATTGTAGCAAAGTGTAATTTCTTCAGTGTTGTCACATAAAAAGATCACTCAAAGCAGCAGTATGTGAAATCTCAAATTGCTCCCACAATCTGATCGTTGTGTACGATCCCACAATCTGATCGTTGTGTACGAACGTACGATCGTTTCGTTATACAGAGTTTAATCTGCAATCTCCAACTCTAAGCAGCAGTATTTGAAATCTCAAATTCCCCCACAATCTGATCGTTGAGCACGATCGTGGCGATCGTTGTTTTAAGCAGAGTTTGATCTGCAACTCAAAGCAGCGGTATTTGAAATCTCAAATTCCCCCAACAATCTGATCGTTGAGCACGATCGTAGCGATCGTTGTTTTATGCAGAGTGGTGGTCTGCAAGAAATAATTTTTATGGGGAGTACAAACATTCTATCTATTCTATCTATCTATTGAGTTATTTTGAGGGGACAGCAAATTTACACTTTTATACAAGCTGTACACTCACTACTTTACATTGTAGCAAAGTGTCATTTCTTCAGTGTTGTCACATGAAAAGATGTAATAAAATATTTACAAAAATGTGAGGGGTGTACTCACTTTTGTGAGATACTGTATATATGCTTAGGATGTATAATACAAATATAAGATAACAGTTTAAAAAACTTTGACCCAAAAACAACTAAATAAATGAACATTACATTATATTGTGTTGGTATATATTTGGTTTGCATTAACAGTTCCAGACAGAGTGCATCTCGGGATGTGTTTGCCCTGATGGACTTCTAGATGATGGGGCTGGTGGGTGTGTTCCTGAGGAATGGTGCCCATGTATCCACAATGATGATGTTTACCCCCATGGGACTAAAGTCAAGGTGGATTGTAACACATGGTAAGTACAAAATTGAATCATTCTGTTTAGCAATATTTAGTCTTTTTCCAGATGTTCCTCCTCTGAAGATGTCTATTAACCTCCCCCACTTTCTTTAATTAATTTCACATGGGAAAAAATTGAGAAAGGGGCAGAGAGTCTCTGCAAACTTTTTCTAAATAAGCCAATAAACCATTGTGGATTCCCTTCATCTATACCATCTATATCTGGTATAGATGTTAATGGAGGACACCATAAAAAAACAAAAAAAAAACAAGTTCCCACTAAAAAATATATAAGAAATCCCTGTCTTTGGTGAGGGTCTGGTATGAATTTTAATGGGGAACCACAAAATCTCCTAAAGAACTTATCCATCCATGCAGCCTGGCTGCTCAGACTGCTCAAGAAAGGGGGGTGAACATGTAACCCCCTTTCTTGAATCAAATTAGGCCACATGCCTTCAAAATGGGGAGTACCTTGCCAGGGGGGACCTTCTTGGCAAAGCACTTTGCCCCTTTGTTTATGAGGACAAAGGCCTCTTCCCCATAACCCTGGCCAAGTGGTTGTGGGGGTCTGCAGGCTAGCAGCTGAATAGGTTTGGTGGGGAAGACTTATGGCTACTAGGGTGCCAGTGTCTGCCAGCTTCCTAACAAGTTCAACCAGCCTGAGGGGAGGCTGACACATTTAGCAGTGGTATCAATACCTCCCGCTGCTACATGAGGTTTGATTTCATTGAATACCAATTTAGTTTGCTGAACCTCTGAACAAGCAACATTCAGCACTGGCGACTCACTCCTATTCAGAAATTAAGATTAAGTTATGTGAAAACAATAAAAATTCAGTATAAGGCATCATGCATATGGCTGTACAGTGACCACACAGCGTGCAGAGCCCGCAAAATGACATTTCCGGGACCCACTGCTGCTGTGTATAACCGTCCATTGAGCATTGAGAAGCATTAGAAGAGGCAGGTGTACACGGTTATACCTGAGTAACATCATGAATATTGGATGCTTGGTGTGGGGATCCTCACAGTAGAGAAAAGAGGAGTGACATCATCACAGGGGAACAATTGGGGTAGTGAGGGACCAGTATAAGGGATTTAAGTGAGTTTCACTGGCTTCACAAGGTAAGGGGGGAAAAAGACTGTCAGGATGGGCTGGGGGGGGGGGGGTTGGGAATTGGGAGATAGGGGTGGAAAAATGATAGTTTTATTTATTTATCATAGAATGGGGCTATATCAGCCTGCACTTGCCCAAAACTGTTACAATTCTACAAATTCATCACCAGAGGTTAAAAAAAATTCTATCTCTATTTCTGTGTTGAAGAACTTGGGACAAAAAATATCTAACAGCAAAATTGATATAATTCAGAATAATTCAATTCTTTTTGGATATCCATTTTCTGATTGCTTTTTTCAGTCTTTGTCAAAGTGGACGATGGACCTGTACCGATGTTGTGTGTTATGCAACATGTTCAATCTATGGCAATGGTCATTACATCACTTTTGATGAGAAATTTTATGACTTTGATGGAAACTGTGAATTTGTAGCTGCACAGGTATGTGACTCTATAATTATAGTTTTTAGCTGCGTGCCTGTTATACATAATGCAAGCTAACTGGTTTATGAAAATAAGATTTTTTATAGTTTTGGATAGATTTGGGAGGGGATAGAACCTCTATTAGGGTTTTAGTTTCGTCTGTGTCTCGACTGGGAATAGTCACCCTCTTTTTGTGTCCTGGTGACCATTGTTACCAGGCCATGAAATATGGGTAATCCAAAAACACATGGCTGTAACCAGAACAGGAGGTAAGGGGAACCTTCCAATGGGGACAGCTCATTTGGTAACAGCTGTCTAAGAGGGCAGTTCAGGTAAACATTTTATCCTGCATTTCATCTTGTAACATGTAACTGTTCCTATTTGCAGTTCACCTAGAAATGTTACATTGGTTATCGAGAGATGCTATTTCTATTCTTCCAGCCAAGGGGCCTCTTCAGAATACCACCAGGAGAGAAGTGTGGTTGTGTTTAAAAGAAATCCATCATGAGAGAAACAGGGGGGTTGACACTGCTCTACTTCTGAAAATGTTTATTGCCTGGCTGTGATGCTGATCCTCTTGCTTGCTCCAGTACTTTGAGTTATTGACCTGGAACAAGCATGAAGATAAGGACATTTAATAATCTCTGACTTTTTTGATATGGAAACCTGCATCCAGTTCGCAATAGTGTGAACTCAGCCTTTATCTAATAAGGGTATTTTAGACTGAACTACATGTAAGCATTAAGAGTTCACCCCACTGTTTAAAGAATTTGCTAGCACAGCAGTGATTAGAATGAAGTGGAAACATTAGTGCAGCGTACTATTCCATTTGCTTTTGTACCTAGGATAGGCACAGGTTGGGAGGGCAATACACTGTGCATTTATATAAAAGGTACATGTATATAGTATCAATCAGTACACATATCATTGTAAGAACCTGCTAGATCCAGGGCACAACAATGTGCATACTTTTAACCCGATTAACACTTGGCATCGTGTCCACCTGCATCAACCTGGTGAAGATATGCTTCATGTAGATATAAAGTTTACCTCCATATAATGTGTGTATTCTCTATACTCCCCATATAATGTGTAAAACCTTATATAGCAAGCATACTCCACCAAACTGTAAATGATTGTGCCCTGCAAAACTGAAACATGGATGTTTGTGATACATTTAGAAAAGGGCAATAGTGTTATTTCAAACTGGTAGTGGTTCACAACATCACTCGACACACAGTCTAGGGCAGGATTTCTCAACCAGAGTTCCATGGAACCCTATGTTTCCTTCAGGAGTTGTTAGGGGTCCCTTGAGCAGTAAGCAAGTTCCCACTTGCACCATTGATCTTTTTAGCTATCTGTAAGGGGGTAATTCTTCCCAATGTCCACAAGTGTAAGGAGCATTCTTCCCACTGACCATCACACTAATGTATCATTAAATGTAGATATAGAATTTTTTAGCAGGGGTTCCCTGAGCCTGGAAAGTTATTTCAAGGGCTCCTCTGTATTGAAAATGTATTAAGAAAGGCTGGTCTAGGGTTTTGACAATGTTGTCAATTTTAATAACGGTGTAGAAAGGTGATGGTTTTATTTGAATTCATATTTTTGTGACTTTGCAACAATCAATAATTTTCTGCCCTGTGGGTTCATGCTAAGCCCCTAATTTGGAGTTTTTTTCTCAGTTATTTTATATGCACACATCCCCATAAACCTTGTCTGCTATGCATAACACACCACACTTTGGCCTATGCTCCACCATATTATTTATCAATCTGATCACTGCCCTGTCCACAACAGGTACACGTTGCTAGTTCAGGTAGGAGAACAGCTGTCTCTAATTTGGGTTTGCACAGTTTACTTCATGCAGGTGTATGCTTATTTGTAAAGGTAGTAATGTTGTGCAGTCAGCATTAATATTTATGCATGCACAGTAGTGGAGGTGAGAACACTTACCCAATGAATACCATTACCAGTGCATGTGTGGTAGTAATAGAACTGGTGCACTGTGAATACTATTGCAAGCATATGCACAGTAATAAAATGCGTGCACAGGTGATACTACTGCTGGCACAGTCAGAGTGGCTTCAAAGACCATTCATTTGTGCAGAATGTCTAACTCACAGAACAAATACTTTCCATATGGAACACAACTATCAAACATGCAGGGAGGGAGATGTTACAAATGTACCTATTCTTGCTTATATCAAAATCAATACAAGTTAAATCTAAAGAACATTGTTTATTGAGACACACATCACTGTAATTCTCCAGATTACCAAATTACATCTTTCTCTCTCTCTCTAAAGCCCCGTACACATGGTACAATGGCGGTCGTACAACCAGCTTGTTGTACGATCATCCAACCGTTAGTACGCGCGATTACAACAGCCGTTGTACAACGGTTGTACAACTGAAGTTGGATGAGCAGACTAGAAAACTTTGGTTGTACAACAAGTGGTTGTACGACCGTTGTATCGTGTGTACAGAGAAGTTGGTCCAACAAAGTTGTACTGTGCAAAACACGCATGCTCAGAAGTCAGGAACGCCCAGAAGTGTCAGTTCTGGGAAACCTACATTCCTAATTCACAAATCACATGCACCTGAACTTCCTCGTTATATGCTCGTAAAATGTCACTACATTAGGCATGGTTGTAGGATCACTTAGTGCATGTCAGTACGTGAGACACAACAGCCAACATACAATTTTGGACATCCGGTCGTAAGACCGTCACATCCATGTGTACAGGGCTTTACTAAAGACCCACACATATGGTACAACGGTCGTACAACAGTGGTCGTACAACCAGCTTGTTGTATGATCATCCGACTGTTAGAACGCGCGATTACAACAGCCATCATACAATGGTTGTACAACTGAAGTTGGATGAGCAGACTAGAAAACTTTGGTTGTACAACAAGCGGTTGTACGACCATTGTACCGTGTGTACAGAGAAGTTGCACCGTGTGTATGGGGATTTACTCTCCTCATCATACCAGTTTCCCTAATTTTTTAAGCTTGTACATATCCAGGGTGATTAATCACTTATAATATACTGTACTCTATATGATATAGTGCAATAGAAAAGAGATTGCTGGTTCTAACATTTAAAAATATATTTTTAGGATTACTGTGGTCCTAACCATTCTGCTGGCAACTTCAGCATCATCACAGAGAACATCCCATGTGGCACTACAGGAGTTACATGTTCCAAATCCATCAAGGTTTTTCTTGGGGTGAGTATCTTGGAAGTTTACTATCCTGGTTTTGGAAGTATTTTTTGCAAAAATATGAGCAGGGAAAGACTCATGACTAACGCATAGCTGAATTCCAGGCAGATATAAAAAGACAAAATGCAGCTAAGTATTCATTTACTACATCCTAAATGTATTGTTTTTAATGTAACCATTGCAAATACCTGAATTAGCAGCCTCTTTTTGTCCCTGTACAGCAGTGGTTCTCAACTCCGCTCCTCGGAACCCACCAACAGGCCAGATTTTAAGTATTACCTTGGGGAGATGCAGACTAGAACACAGCAATCACTGAGCAGCAAATGATATCACCTGTGATGTATTTCAGTTATCCTGCAAACAAGGCCTGTTGGGGGGTCCCAAGGACCGGAGTTGAGAACCACTGCTGTACATCAAGGTGGGAGAAGTAGTTCAGTCACAGGATGAGGATGGGGACAAAACCAATGAGGGTTACTCAACTGTAACATAGAAAAATCAGGTCTCCTCTCCAGCCAGCCAGGGCTACAGTGTTGGGAAGAGCTGTGTTAATAGTAAAACAGCCCTATTATGCATTTTATCTGTGTTTGTAGCTATTAACCCGCGGTTTAGTGTTAATAGCAATTTTTCTCAAACATAAATGCATAACTTTGCTCTCACTTCTGAAATACTGTAAGTACCTATTCTCTTAAGAAAACTATCAGATAATGGGCCACTTTGGTTTAATTAAAGATTTAAAAAAAAAATGATATATAATCAATAATAAATGAAACTTTTTTTTGTCTTATCGCAGGATAAAGTATTAACATTATCAGATAAACACTTAGTGGAAACTGAGGTCCAAGGTGGAAAGCACGTGAGTTACCTGACCCGTGAAGTTGGCATTTATCTGGTCATCCAGGCAAGCAATGGCATTCTTTTGATCTGGGACAAAAAGACCACCATATTCATCAAGGTGTCACCGGCATACAAGGTAAGATTGTATTCAGTATTAAATGTTAAAATAATTGTAAAGGATATTTTTTAATAACAAACATTTTATATTTACCTGCACTGTGCAATGGTTTTGCACAGAGCAGCCCCAAACCTCTTCTTCTTGGGTCCCCCTCTGGTACTCGTGGACATGCTGGGAATGCTAACTGTCACCTTTGCTTGTGCTGTCAACCAAACTGTCAAACCATCAAATGGCTGGTGTCATATCTGATCACATGTGCAGCACTATGACAGTTGCAGATCAAGCAGAGGCTAAGATGGGAGCCTCATTGGCTGTAATAGTTAGGAGGGTTTAGTTCTGCTTTAAAATAAATGCAAACCCTAGGGCCTCGTTCACACCATGGTGCAGAGAGGTCAGTGAACACGTTATGCAAGGGTACAAAGAAAACAATGGTTCTCTATGTGTCCTGTTCATACCACAACACTGGTATCATGTGCAGAATTTTTCTGCGCAGGAATCTGCAAGGTGTATGCAAGTTTTCTGCATGGGGAAAAAAAAAACTCACATGACATCAATATTGGTGTGAACAGAGCACACATGAAAACTGATATCAACGGGCATAAAAATTCACTGAAACGCACGTGGAATCTGATGTAAACTGATGTGAAACTGATATAAACTCATGTCTCTGCAAGTGAAATATGTGCAGTTTTCCCATCAGTTTTCATGCACATATGATGTGAACGAGCCCTTAATGAATGACGTTTATTTGCACTGTGCATCATCAACAAATGCAATTTTTTAAACTGCTTCCCGCCTGACCTATAGTCAAATGACTGCCATGAGCTTTCCCATCCTGGGTGGGTGTCATATGATGCCCTGCAAAGTGCATATAAGATATTAGTGATTTGGTATACATATTGTACCTCCTTGCAGACTGACCATTGGATAAATATGGCTGGTTGGCTCCCCTGTTGTTCCTGGAAGACATATTGATACGTCACCCAGGAACTGCATTTCTGTGCACATCTGCGTGTAGCACAGTCCTGTGATTGCACTGTGACTGGACATGGCTGACCACAGGTAAAAGGCACAGAGTCAATGGACATGTGCAAGATAATGGCACTGCAACCCAATCATGCAATCAGGGCAGGCAAGAGCTCTCCACTGAGTTTCCACTCACTGTGCCTGACTTACGGTCTCCACCCTCCAACACAAGAGTCATTTCATGTAGATGAAGTCAACAACCAGGTGACGATGAATACAATTTCTTGTTATTTCGTCCAACTGGACGCAACATATCTTTGCTCCATTCTTCCCCTATTCAAGTGTTTATCTTTTAAAGTGCCAAATTTTTAAGCATAGTGTAGGTAATGAAAAATAATATCAGTGGCTTTATTAGCCACTTAAGGAGCGGAAGGATTTCCCACGTAAGGACCAGAGCACTTTTTGCAATTCTAACTGACAATTGCTCGGTCGTGCGACGTTGTACCCAAACAAAAGTTACGTCCATTTTTTTCCCACATATAGAGCTTTCTTTTGGTGGTATTTGATCACCTCTGCGTCATTTCTGATCACCGCTATAAACAAAAAAACAACGACAATTTTGCAAAAAAAACAATATTTCTTACTTTTTGCTAGAATACATATCCAAAAAAATATATAAAAAAACAAATGTATTCATCGGTTTTGGCCGATTTATATTCTTCCTCGTATTTTTGGTAAAAAAAAATCTAAATCAGCGTTTATTGATTGGTTTGCGTTTCACCAGTAATGGCAATAAACTACGATTTTTATCAGGACTTTGATATTGGGGCGGACATGTCGGACATTTTTGACACTTTTTTGGGACCAATGCCATCTATACAGCAATCAGAAATTTAAAAATCCACTGATTACTGTATAAATGTCATTGGCAGTGAAGGGGTTAACCTTCAGGGGGTGATCTAGAGGTTAACTGTGTTCCCTAGGCGTGTTCTAACTGCTGGGCTGCCAGGGGCACAAGAGAGCTAACTGATCACAGTGACAGGGATCAGTAGATCTCTGACATGCCACCTGACATGCCACTGTGTTTACATCGTCGGTTCCCCGTTTTTCTTCTCTGCCAGGCAATCACAGCTCGCCGACACAGATCAAGTCTGCAGAGTGCGACGGGCACGAGAGCGCGCCACCTGTGGCGCACTCCTGTCCCGCTACAACGCACGCGTGCGCCACCGTTTATAGACGGCGATTTGCGGGATGCTGCCACTCTACAGCAGTAAATGTACGTGAGCCGGTCGGGAACCAGATAATAGTTTTGTGTTACGGGGATTTTGTTATATTTTGAGCCTAGATTTATAACAAATGTACTATTACATGTCAAATTAACCACTTCAGCCCAGAAGGTTTTACCCCCTTAATGGCCAGGCCATTTTTTTGCGATACAGCACTATGTTACTTTAACTGACAATTGCGCGGTCGTGCAACGCTGTACCCAAGCAAAGTTGATGTTCCTTTTTTTCCCACAAATAGTGCTTTCTTTTGGTGGCATTTGATCACCTCTGTGTTTTTTATTTTTTGTGCTATAAACCAAAAAACGCTGACAATTTAAAAAAAAACAATATTTTTTACTTTCTGCTATAAAACATATCCAATAAAAACATTTAAAAAATCAAATTTCTTCATCAATTTAGGCCAATATGTATTCTGCTACATATTTTTGGTAAAAAAAAAACCCCAGTAAGCAGATATTGATTTCTTTGTACAAAAGTTATCATGTCTACAAATTATGGGGTACTTTTATGGTATTTTTATTTATTCATTTATTTATTTTTACTAGTAATGGCGGCGATCAGCAATTTTTAGTGGGACTGTGACATGACGGCGGACAAATCAGATACCTAACTGAAACTTTTTAAACTTTTTTGGGGGCCAGTGACATTATCACAGTGATCAGTGCTAAAAAAATATGCACTGTTACTGTACTAATGACACTGGCATGGAAGGGGTTAACATCAGGGGTGATCAAAGGGTTAAGTGTGTCCCTAGGGGATGCTTGCTAACTGTGTGAGGGTTGCTCTGACTGGGTGAAGACAGAGATCCATGTTCCTGCTTAGCAGGAATACAAGTTTTCTATCTTCTCCCCTGTCAAAACAGCGATCTGCCTTGTTTATGTAGGCAGACCGCCGTTCTGCCTCTCTTTGGAACGATTGCAGGTGGCCGGCGGACATCGGGTCCACCGGACACGCTGATTGGCTCCCCCTCTGTCCAATCAGTGCGCGATCACGCCTCAGGCAGCGTGTGGCACCCAGTGGTTATTGCACGAAATTATGTGCATGTATGTGATTTTGTGCAATAGAGTCAACTTGCCACAGTACAAGTACGTTAGGTGGTCAGTAAGTGGTTAAAAGATCAATTAATATAGAACGAACTGAAATTCTGACATTGTGGATTTAACATATAATCACAGCATATAACATTTTTTCATAATAAATACAGATATTTTTTTTCCTCAGGGTAAATTGTGTGGCTTGTGTGGAAACTTTGATGACAATTCACAAAATGACTTTACAACCAGCCAATTGTTACAAGTCAATGATGTGCTGGAGTTTGGAAATAGCTGGAAGATTGACCCTACCTGTCCTGACGCAACAGAGGTGATCAACCCTTGCAGTAAGAACCCACATCGCAAGGCCTGGGCTGAGAAGCAGTGTGGACTAATCAAAAGTGATGTCTTCAAAATCTGTCACAGCAAGGTAACAAGAATGAATGAAGTATGGAAAATAATAGTGGGAATATTGAGAATTTGTAATACCAATTGTTAGAGTTCAACTGCAGGCAATTTTCTTTAGGTTTTGGATAGAGTAAGGAATGGTAAGAAGCTATGTCATGTTTTATTGATGTCTGAGGACTCTTCCTCTCATTTCCTGTCTCAGTTGCAGTGTTGTCAAAAAATATTGGGAGTTCTAGTTTTTCTCTATTATACTGAAAAGAAGAGTACTTGTATTGCAATGTGTGTCTTTTTTAAATCCCCCTTAATTTCTGTCCTAGAGTCACTTTGGAGGAGACGTACTAAAACTAGAGCACACCCTGGTTACTATGCACAGATGCACCAGATTCTGCGTGCACCAACTTTAGTAAATCTCCCCCTTGGGGAAAGCACCCCAATGGGACAACATAAAGCATTAGAACTGGAAAAAGTTTTAACCCTCCCTTACTCTATCCAAGAGTGAAGACACATTTATGCTGGAGATGTTTTTAATTGCAATAAATAAATATACTAAGGTTTAGAACGTGCTGTAGGTTGAAATTAGGACGCTAAATGCTATACACTAAGTCATCTGACAATTGTTAATGTTGTGATAGGTGGATCCAAAACCATTCTTCGAGGCTTGTGTGAATGACGCTTGCTCCTGTGACAGCGGTGGAGACTGTGAATGTTTCTGCTCTGCGGTAGCTGCCTATGCACAGGAATGCACCAAAGCCGGAGCCTGTGTCTACTGGAGAACACCAGACGTTTGCCGTGAGTAAAGTGTTACAGAGATCGGGGTGGTGCATTAACTTTCAACCTCCCTCCCCTCTTTGGGGAGGTGTTATAACATCTACAAGGTTTTTATTGCTATCTCTGTGCCCATTAGGGAGACTTCCTCTCATTTCTTGTCCCAGTAAACACACAGGAAGTGAGTGAAATTAAATGGGGCACAGACAGTCATATTAACTTATAGTTCTTCAAATCCTTCCCCAGCCTGCTGAGAACAGTTGCCATAATTGTGTTATGTATTCCCGTCGGAGGGATTCCCCTTTCTTCCTGTCTTGGCAACTACACTGACATTTTCCCCATGAGGTTACAGGCAACAATAAAAACCCCACAGAGGTTCTAACCTTGCAATTTTCTACTCAAAACTAAATAAAAAAGTTTTGTCACAGTTTGGATTTAATGTAGATTTCAGGTTGCAGCCAGCCCATTCACGAATCCAGGAGGCAAGGTGACCACAAATTAACATACAAAACATAGCATTGTCAAAATGAAGGGATGACTTAATTATAATTAACAATAATAATAGTAGTAGTAGTAGTAAAAATAATAATAAAAATGATGTATGTTTCTTTTTTATGCTCAGGAATTCTATTAATTATTATTTTTTAGTAAAATTTAATGTAAAGGAGATATTATATTGCTACTTGATTAGAAGCCTTGTTGCCGGCCCTCAAAGAGTTCATAAGGCAGGAGGTGTTACATGGGTTTCCTGGTTATGTGTTTAGTGTGGTTGGCTGCCACAGTAATCACATGATTGGAAAACTGTCCTACTGGCTCCTGATCTTTGCTATGTGACCAGAAACTGTTGGTGACAGCGCAGTCACAGTGCTAGGGGAACACCATTGTGCCTGCTGCCTGCACAAAACAGGTACGCATACTGTATATGTGGCAGCATGGGATAATGCCCTGTTTCGTGCTTTCACATACATACATATGGCTGATGCTAATGAGTTAACAATAAGAGACGGAGCTACAGATGAAAATACAACTGTATGTTCATGAAATTGTAAAGTTAATCAATTATTTGAAATTAAATTCAAATTTCTTTAGTCTCCGCCAAAACAAATGCTAGCCTTAAATGACTCAAAACAAAATCTGAGCCATGGGTGGTCATGTGAGCACCATCAGCTCGACAGAAGAATTTCAAAATCAACTGAGCCAGTTACAAAGCTGTCAGATGAACAGTGACTGCATTAAGTGGGATTAGTGTAGATGGTGGAACTATTCATTCTTAAAAAGGACTTAACAGGAGAAATCTACAAATGTATGACTAGCCTAAGTTTTACATTTAAAAACAAAAGTGTTTGAATTTGCCACTGGAAAAATGGGACTTCCCACTACAGTATTTTGGGACAGTAAAATGGCACTCAAATGGTAACACAAATCTCATATGTGACATGCTGTATATATGTATGCTCAACTAACATCAATTAATTACTATTTAATGTGAGTATGTGGCAAGGGCATGTCCATTTAGGTGTTTACATTTTCTGTAAAAGCAGTAGATGAGCTTTAAAACAAGACCTCACTGACCTTTGTAGCTTCGGGCACTGTGGAGGAATTCATCCTCAATTTCACAGCGGAGGAACTGTACTCCTTCAGGTCCTTCTCTCAACAACTCAGCTCTTTCTACTCCCTCGTCCCATTACAAAATTCTGTAATTCAGTAAATTTTGAGAAATCATTGCTCCACAGTACCTGTAGCAACAGAGATCAATAATGGCTCATTTTAAGGCTTATACGCTGCTTGTTAAATGGGAAGTACAGCCAAAGCTTGTTTGGCTTTACCTCTCCTGTGAATCATAGGAGTGCAGTTTATTCTACACTCCTGTGACCCATTTTCAGCTGACAGCAGGCTGAAGCCTGTTGTTGGCTGATGTCAAAGAACCAGTCCAGGCTGGGGAAAGATTGTGACCGTATGGTTGGGATCCACCCAGGAACCTGGACTGGCACCTGAGCCGCTGAGAGCCTGAGCCAGCCACTCCCACCCCCTCCACAGCCCAGCGCTACAGTGAGCATGCAGGGGTGGGGTTTGCAGAGCAGACAGCGGTGACGGACAGTCACCAGCTCTCTGCTCACAAAGCACTGTATTTGATCGCTTGTGTTCTCAGTCTTAGAGGTGGCACAGTAGGAGATAAAGCATCAGACTGATGCTGCCTCCACCTGGATAAGTATGATTCCAATATATATATATATATACTTCACTAAAGGTATGTAAATACTTGAATGCCACAAGTTGACTTTAAGACACTAGCCAGTTAAAGAACTAGGCATTATTTTTGAAGGGAATCTGTTGCTCTCTTACTGCCTGTGCTGCTGAATGCTGCTTCATTGGTGAGAAACCCCCCAATGAAGTCTGTGCAGAAACTGACACTTCCAGAGCTGTCAATCTTTTGTGTCTCCCCACTGAGATCAATGATGTGTGTCCCAGGAGGTTTTGGAAGCAGGAGCGGTTACCTGCTAGAAATAGATTCCCCCCCCCGCGCAAAAGAGAAAAACGCTACCAATAATGTGGGGGGGGGGGGGGGGGGTTGCTGGATTAGAAAAAGTAGAAATTCCCATTTAGAGTGAAGTTTGAATGACTTGGAAGACCACCCATGCTCTGCAAACTGTAGTTATTATAGTATATATTTACAGGTACTGTGGTATCTTTTGAAAGAGGGACTTTTGTAACTGATATCATTGAAACATACTGCAGAATATGACCTATTCAATCTTTAAGATCTTTAACTGCCAGTAATTTGAGATCCTAAACACTTCATGGATGTTTGATACTAAAACAACAAACTCAAATACTAATATCAAAACTGTATATCATTATAAATTGTTATAACTGTGTTTCACCCATTTAATGTAATTATTTTCCCTTTAGCCATATTTTGTGACTACTACAACCCTAAAGATGAATGTGAGTGGCATTATCACCCTTGTGGCTACCACGACATAAAGACCTGTCGTTCCATAAGTAGAAATCCCAACATCATCAGTGTTTTATACCGATTTCCCTTTTATTAATGTAATTTACCCACTTTGTGTCAATATTGTTAAATATTACTATATGTCAAAACTATAATCATAAACTCAAACAACAAAATCATAGTTTGTAGGTACTTCACAAATCCTAGAGTTTAATGACCGTCAATTTCTAGAATTTCTAACTTATCCAGTATAAGACGTCATACAAAGTTACTATAGTCAATGTTTTCAGGGAGAAAGTTTTCTATGGTGTCATGGACATTTATATATGATATTATTGATGTCAAA
>BLSH010280915.1:83646-95008 GCA_018402905.1 Glandirana rugosa | reverse complement strand
CCACAACAACAGAAACCCCTACTACAACAGAATCCACAACAACACCAACAACCACTACTACAACTACTACCCCAACTACTACAACACCCACCACAACCACAACTGGATCCACAACAACAGAAACCCCTACTACAACAGAATCCACAACAACACCAACAACTACTACCACAACTACTACAACACCCACCACTACCACAACTGAATCCACAACACCAACATCTACTACAACAGAATCCACAACAACACCAACAACCACTACTACTACAACTACTACCACAGCTACTACAACACCCACCACAACCACGACTGGATCCACAACAACAGAAACCCCTACTACAACAGAATCTACAACAACACTAACAACCACTACTACAACTACTACCACACCTACTACAACACCCACCACAACCACAACTGGATCCACAACAACAGAAACCCCTACTACAACAGAATCTACAACAACACCAACAACCACTACTACATCTACTACCCCAACTACTACAACACCCACCACAACCACAACTGGATCCACAACAACAGAAACCCCTACTACAACTGAGTCCACAACAACACCAACAACCACTACTACAACTACTACCACCACTACTACAACACCCACCACAACCACAACTGGTTCCACAACAACAGAAACCCCTACTACAACAGAATCCACAACAACACCAACAACCACTAGTACAACTACTACCACACCTACTACAACACCCACCACAACCACAACTGGATCCACAACAACAGAAACCCCTACTACAACTGAATCCACAACAACACCAACAACCACTACTACAACTACTACCACCACTACTACAACACCCACCACAACCACAACTGGTTCCACAACAACAGAAACCCCTACTACAACAGAATCCACAACAACACCAACAACCACTAGTACAACTACTACCACAGCTACTACAATACCCACCACAACCACAACTGGATCCACAACAACAGAAACCCCCACTACAACAGAATCCACAACAACACCAACAACCACTACTACAACTACTACCCCAACTACTACAACACCCACCACAACCACAACTGAATCCACAACAACAGGAACCCCTACTACAACAGAATCAACAACTACTACCACAACTACTACAACACCCACCACAACCACAACTGGATCCACAACAACAGAAACCCCTACTACAACAGAATCCACAACAACACCAACAACTACTACCACAACTACTACAACACCCACCACTACCACAACTGAATCCACAACACCAACCCCTACTATGACAGAATCCACAACAACACCAACAACCACTACTACTACAACTACTACCACAGCTACTACAACAGCCACCACAACCACAACTGGATCCACAACAACAGAAACCCCTACTACAACAGAATCTACAACAACACCAACAACCACTACTACAACTACTACCACACCTACTACAACACCCACCACAACCACAACTGGATCCACAACAACAGAAACCCCTACTACAACAGAATCCACAACAACACCAACAACCACTACTACAACTACTACCCCAACTACTACAACACCCACCACAACCACAACTGGATCCACAACAACAGAAACCCCTACTACAACAGAATCCACAACAACACCAACAACCACTACTACAACTACTACCACAGCTACTACAACACCCACCACAACCACACCAACCACTACAAGCCATCCTGGTTGCCCATTTGAGCCTCATCGGGAGGTGAGTAATCTTTTCACTTTATATGCATAAAAACAAATACTATATGAAATGTAATGTCTGAGCTTATTGTATATCTTCTACAGTTGTGTATCTGTGTTGTCATTTATTATTCCTCATCAGGGCCGCTGATAGGGGTGTACAGCCAGACCTGGTGTGGGGGGCCCAGAGCACACAGGGGGGCCCACGCAGGGGGGATTAGTGACAGATGACAATTGTGTCTCTTTTCCTCCAGTAGATGAAAGTTGCTCTCCTTCCCTCTCCCTTGCTACAAACTTTTATCTGATAAGAAAGAGACAGTCGTCCCTCACTAATCCCCCTCCCTGTGTGGGCCCCCTCAGCACTGGAGTTTGTTATGTCTCTAAGGTTCCATGCACATTGGCTTAACCACTTGCCAACCGCCGATCGGCATCTGACGGCGGCAAAGTGGCTCGTTCCCGCAAAACGCCATCATACGACGGCGGCTGCGGGAACGAGTTTAGTGAGCACTGCAGCAATCTGGATCAATATCCTTCTGATTCCTCCCATCTGCCTGTGTCCAGTACAAGTTTCTTCCACTCCACTTACACCTGTCAGGTGATTGGAAAGGCTTACAGTCTGGCTGGTCCCGCAGCCGCTTGCAGATCTCATATCACTGCTGCAACTCTATCTCTGATGCCCTTGCCCAAACCTGCAATCAGCAATGAGTGGCCAGGCTGTGCAGCTGCCACCACTTAAGGCTGTTATCCAAGCTTCACACTCCCCCCCACCAAAAGTCCCTTCATACTCCCCCCCACCAAAAGTCCTTTGTCCCATAAAGAATCAATATTTGTACATAAAAATGCAACCAAACCATGTACATAGCATGAAGTAAAAAAAAACAATTAAACACATTTTGTTTGTGAGGATAAACTGATTTTATAACATCTTACAAAAGGAGTAGGCAGGGGGTACTCCCACCAAAGTGTGTCGGAAATGGGCTGGGGATATCTTTCAACGGGCATTAGAAAGTCTTTTCTCTGTGGTGACAACTTCTTCCAAAATGTTCCCTGGAAAACTGTTGCTAAGCCTTTTTGGAGGTTACCAATCTTTTAGCCCTTTGCTGGTGGATTCAGATGCCTCTAGTGTAGAATGTTCCTTTTCAGGCTCAAGAGGTGGTGGAGAGAGTTCTTCCACCTATTCGGCTCAGCTGAGTTCCACTCTTTTTCTCTTCCCTGAGGCACAAACTCTGGAGCTACAGGTCTAAGAGTTCTGGAGTAGTTTATGGGATCTTGACTTTGGGGATAACCCATTGGGGCAGCTCTGTATATAACACAGACAGGAATGATAGTAGCTTTCAACTTCAGCTCTCATGCATGGCAAGTAGAACCACCTTTAACCAGCCTAAAGGTCCTTTCTGGTTCCAGATGACCATGTTAATCATGCAAGGCTCTCAATTCTGTACTATGCTTTTTGTGAAGGAACCATCCCTTCATGTCATTCTGTCATGCAACTGTAACCAATCCCTCTCTTTGTGAGCATTTGTCAGTAGTTCTCTGGACAACATCTTTCTAAATCTTTCAAGGGCAGACTACATAGGGGACCTGCTTCTTGGTCCTTCGTCAAGTTTTTCTTAGTGATAGTAGACAGGTCTCCATCTTGTGCTTGAGCTACGTTACAGTAGATCTTTGGGACACCTGCAGCAGTGAACAAATGCCTTCGGCCCCATGTCACTCCTCTGGCTTGATGCTTAATCCCCTGACATGTGGCTTGGATACCTTTTGGTAACAGCTGAGTCTGTTCATCTGTGGAGGCCTCAATGCTGTGGGGACTTCAGGATGTCAGCATCTCTGTTTCCCAGTCTTGGATGGTATTTCAGACTGAAGAGAAATCCTGATAGAGCTGCTACCCACCAATACACTGTAGTGTCTAGCTTGGCTGTCATGAGCAGGTAGGTGAGCCTATTATTGTCAGTCTTGATTTTAAATTCTGCCCCATACAAATATACTTTTTCCTTGTATATAGCTACCCACTTCAAGAGGGGTATTTTTTTTTTATTACATCATAACTTTTTCATTGATAGTGGAACTGTATCTGAGCACCAGAGAGATACACCAGAGAGAGAGAGGTGAATTGGCTCGGTAGGCAATTTAGGAGAAGGAAAAAATGCAACAGGAAATATCAGGATTTCCTATTAATGCAAGGAGAAGCGGTTATGATATAAATCATTCAGATTATATTTTCACTTCACAAGATGAGTCTGTTCTTTACATTGTTTTGCATCTACTTGCTATTTTGATTTGTTTTTTTCACTAGTGAATTTTAATTATTTCTCCTGGAAAGACACGGAGCAGAACTTTCCCAGTACTTGGTACAGTCATGTTGTGTCTGACACTAGAATGTATATCACTCATGAATCTAATTCCTCTGAGTTGGATTTTTATGATGTATATTTATTACATGATATTAGCACATTGAATAGTGATAGCTAGATTTAACACAGAAATAGCATCTACCCAAAGTTAGGGTCCATTAAATTCATTATATCTAAATGTAATCTTGATTCTACCCTATACAGGATAGGGTTAAGTAAATGGATATATTTCAGAAGCTTGTGAAACAAGATCTAGTTGCATTAGCTAAAAAGGTGAGTATAGGAACACTCAATGAGAAACAGAATCTCAAAAAAATTGGGATTCTACACTTTCTTATGGATAATCCAGCCATCATTATTAATAATGCTATATTGGTGTTAAATGCTGATGATTAACAAGATGAATTTTTGCGTACCCCATGGTTTAGGATTACAGGCTTAAAATCATCATTTGGACTGTTATACTAAATGTTCAACTGATTTGAATAATGTTTTTCTTAGAAGCAGTCACACAATGCTGAATTTTTTGTTGTTTGACAATTTTTGCACCTTCAGGCTGGGTTCACACTGCTGATATATGGTTGGATGCAGGTTTCTCGGCATCCAATTCGCATGACCGGAGACTGTGACCTGCTCTCAATGGAGCAGGTTCGCACAGCTCCAGGGTGGCCATGGAATGCATTGGAAAAGGGTCCTGTGCGTCTTTGGCTCATTTTCTGGTGCAAAAAATTTGGACCTGAGCCGCACCTGAAACGGTGAACCGGGTCGCAGCAAGTGTGAACTTAGCCTCAGAGACATGGTGCTTCCAAGGGTGAAAAGTTTGCACCAACCTATGACAACCTTATTATGGGTTGATATAAGGAGGAGTTGTGCCGCGTTTACAGAAATACCAGTGATTTTAGAGGCCAAGCAAGGTTCTTTTCTTGTCACAAAGACAATGCGATTTTCATTGTGAATCAGGAGATACATTTTACAGAATTTATGGAGTACTTAAAGAATGAGTTAGGCTGGGTTCACACTGATGCAAATTTGATGTGGGTTTCGCCCCATCCAATTCGCATGACAGGAAACTGTGACTGGCTCTCAATGGAGCCGGTTCACACATCTCCACTGCAGCCACAGAGCGCATTGCACAAGGGTCCTTTTTGTCTTTGGTTCTGTTTCAGGTAGGAGGTCCTGGCAAAAATTTGGGCCTAATTCGTCCCCGAAATGGAGAACAGGGATGCACCAGATCCCACACAGTGTGAACCCAGCCTAAAACTTTGCATTCAGGGGTGAAGAACAGCTTGTTCATATCAACTACTTGAACCTAAGTTAGAGTGGATCTCTAATGGACCTTAGTGAAAACTGAGTTTTTGGATCTCTCTTCTCTGTGAGATGACCAGCCTCAGGTGTCTGTCGTGTTCCTGGTTAGCATTCCACCAAGCCCCTTTCTATTGGCATCCACATGCAGTTTATAGAGCTAAGCAGTATCAGTAAGGGCTAAAGGCAGCAGTTGCACAACATATTTTGTTACTGGTACACATTGATTTGGACAGTTATCAGTTTCATGTGCAAGCTTGCTCTCTGGTTTGATTGTGATAATAGATAGTGCAGATTGATATTTGTTATTTCGATATAAGCCAAGATTTGAGTGTGAGTCAGGCTCCATTTTAGCTGTTTGAAAGCTTATTAAAATCAGTCAGATCACTCTTCCTCTATTGATTCCCATGGTTTTCTAGGCCCTTTGACTTGATGGGGCTGGTCTGGCGACTTTGAGTCATCTTCCTCCTCTTAGTTACTCAGTTGTTCATTGGGGGATTGAACTGTGTTACTGATTCCCTCTACAAACTTTCAGTAGTAGGAGAAAAATCTCAGGAATGGTGTCTCAGCCAAGAGGGGACAGCTTCCAACTTCTTGGGATCAGTGACAACTCCCTCAGTGTGACATGTTCCTGATGTGCAAGTGAGAGTAGGTTGGCAGGACTGTCACCTTCCTAGAATAAGCTACAATCCCTCTTCCTGAATTAATTGTAGCACTTTCTCAAATCGTTCTTTGTGCTCTTCCAGTGCCCATCAATAATATTATCAAGATACACAAGCTCCAGATAGTCCTTGAAGCTTCCTGTTGTACTTGTAGAATGCCAGTGGGCTAGTCAAGATGGTTTTCTCAAGGTCCTCTGGTGATATTCGCTTCTCAAGTCCAGAATGCTAAACCACTCTGCCAGAGACAGACATTGCAGAATGTCTTCCATACATGCGGCGGAGTACTGGTCTGGAATGGTCTCTTGATTGAGGATCACTCATAGGGGAACTACTTGAGTTTAATGCCCTAGAGTTCTAGATCTTCTAATCCTGCAGAAGCAGGTGTTTAAGCTGTTTGTTATAAAAGTCTTTGTACAAAAGGGACACTTGTGCACCACGGTTGTGGTCACAGATTTGGTGGTCTGAACTTATACTCTTCTTTGGTGAGGATGCTTCAGCTGACATTTTGACTGGTCTTTCAGTGGTTAGTGACGTGTGCATTGCTATCTTGCAAAAGGAAACCTGATGCTGAAGGGGTGCTTTAAACAGCCTTTTTGAAGAGAGAGATTCAGGTAAGGCCCTATTTAAGGGTTTAGGCCTTCTCTTTTTCTTCTAATAATTTTTGAAGTTGGAGCTGGTTGATATAATCGAACACCCAGTTGGTTCCTTCGCCAGGTCCTCCTGAAGTTTCCCATTGGCTTTGTGGGTAACTCCCGTAATACCTTAAGGACTTCCTCTGCTTCATTTGGGGAAGATCTGCTCTTTGGGCACTGTGCTTTGAAGTGTTTAGCATCCCCACAAGCATACCATCTCTTTTCAGAAGGGTGAAGATTAGTACCAGCAGTTTCAGCTTTACCGGATGCCTTGTTCCCTGAAGCCAAGGCCCTCTCAGCATTCTGCACATCATTAAGGGATTGTTGCACCCCTGCATGAGCCGGCACTAATTGGGTCACTGTTGGTGATGTCTGAGATATGGTCTTTCTTGTAGGTTCAAAATCTGATTGAAGAACTGACTTGCTGTCATCTTCTTCAGAAAATAACTCTCCCACCTGTGAAGG
The DNA here is from genome assembly GCA_018402905.1 of Glandirana rugosa. Classification (NCBI taxonomy): domain Eukaryota; kingdom Metazoa; phylum Chordata; class Amphibia; order Anura; family Ranidae; genus Glandirana; species Glandirana rugosa. The sequence goes on along the minus strand of BLSH010280915.1, from coordinate 87,897 downwards.
ATTCATCAGGACATTCTCTCCTCCTCTCTGACTTCTTTTGCCAACTCCAAATAAGTGGGAGTGTGTCTAGGGCCCTTCAATGTACATGTGAGAAAAATGAGATGTTTGGAGCAGGGTTCTTGTAGAACTAGTTTGAGACAGATTCTGCCAGCAGTTTGTGGATCTATCCCCTATGTAGTCCGAAAACTTCTCTCCTTTGTGTTAATGGGTGTGTTCAAACTTATACATTAAATCAGAAAGCTTTTTGACCATCCAGTACACAGCATACAGAGCCTTGATGTAATTTAAGGCTGCACACTCCTGCTTTCCCAAACCAATTTTGCGGCACTTGCTCTCAGACTGTCAGTAATTCTTCTCTTCTCTAGGACTTCAGTGTCTTGATTCATCCATGGTCTCAAGTTCTCTTACCCCAACTGAAAGAAATTTTGATTTTAACAAAAATACAAAATTACAATGCCACAGTGCAGTATTTATACAGCACAATGGTAACACAATCCAATAACCCAATACTTATACACTTACTATATAGATAGTCAGAGGCCTAACCGGGAGAAATCAGAGTCCTAGCCCACCCTACTGGCAGTAGTGCTAAACAGTAGTCTTGCTGGCATTGGGGCCTGTAGTCTTTGGTGGAGCACTCAATACTGTTTTGTAATCCCAAATGGGTAAAAGTGTTTGCAAAGGAAAATGGTAAATTGTAATCCCCACAAAAGGCAACACAATCTTAAAAAGCAACTGAAAAAGTTAGTGGCAGGAGGGCTCCCACCACAGTGGCAGATTTTTGAGTCACGCAATCCCACATTGCCATCAAAAGGTTTTCTCTCGATCCAGGATCCAGCAGCAACTCCAATTGGTCCTCACTACAAAGGTCAGTAACAGGCACCGCCTCTGCCCAGATCACCCTGTACTTGTCCAGCAGCAGCCACGGTCCTCCATGAAGCCTTGTCAGCCCCCCCTTCTACTTTGACCACACAACAGACTCTGGGTAGCACAACACAGCTCCTTGCTCAGTACAGCTCCCTGTCCAACAGTACAGCACCTCTATTGTGTCTCTGCACAGCTCACCATTCAAAACTAGCCAGGCTCCCTGTCAAAGGAGGAATCAGGCACTGCAGCATTCTGGGCTTCTCTCCTCTTGCTTCCTCCCAGGAGCCTGTGTCTAGCTCAGGCTTTCTCCACTTCAACCATTCTCTCTGTCAGGTGGTGGGTGGGGTTTACAGTCTGGTGATCCTGCAGCCTCTCGCAGCTCTCCTTTCACTGCTGTCCCCATCCAATCCTGTGACCAGAGACAGCCAACAGCAGTGGGTGACTTTTAAATAGCCTGGGCCATATGACTGCTGCCCCTTTAAGTCCATTGACTGGGCTTTACAAATACGCATTTTATTCAACAGAACAGAAAAAAAATAATTCTTATATAACAATATGCTGTATAACAATATAATTCTAAAGAAAACAGCAGTCTTTGGGCTTCAGTCAAGCGGCTTAGCCTAATCTGAGATGATTCCATTAGCCCGTCGTAGGCTGAAGGAAGCATTTCCTGTTTCTTCGCCCCAGCAATCAGACTGTATATTGTAACTTTGTAGCAAGACTCAAGGTGAGAGGCTACAGTAAGGGGACTGATCTTTGTCAGACATTTGTTAACGCAAACAAAAACTGTACAAGTACCATGATTTAAGTTACTGTGTTATCTCTGGCCAACATCTCAGTCCAGGAAGTAAATGCTGACACTGGATAGTGCCCAAACAAAGGTGGCCATATCCTTCTGAAAAGAAACGTAGATAAGGGCATTTTAATTACAGCTTGGTTTATATAAAACACCAGCTACTGGCGATCAGATATACATTATAAAAACATACTATATGGCCAGAACTTTTTGGGTACTTGACCATCTTACCTATATGAGCTTGTTGGACATCCCATTCCAAACCTGTACTGATCGATAGGGAGTTGGCTTCCCTCTTTACAACTAAAACAGCCCCCCCCCCTTCTAGGAAGATTTCCCACAAGATTTTGGATTGCATTTCTGGGAATTAGTGCCCACTCGGCCAGAAGAGCATTTGCAACATCATTTTTTGATGTTGGACAAAAAGATATGGCTTATAATTGGCACTGGTCAAGGCTTTATGCATGTCACTCCACACCCAACTCATCCAACCAAATAGACCTAGTTTTGTACAGTCATTCTGGAACAGGGGGTCTTCCACACACTATTGCCACAAGGTTGGAAGCACACAACTGTCTAAAATGTCTTTGCATACTGTAGCATTAACAGTACCCTTCACTGGAAATAACTGAATGCAATAATTTTGAGGAGTATCCATATTCTTTTGGCCATATGATGGTATATGTTGGTCAGGTGTCCGCAAACTCTTACCCAATGTAATGCATACCCGTGTAACATAGGCAAATGTTTAGGAGTTTTTAAACAGGCTTTAAGTAAAGAGGTCTGGTTTTGATGAGTGTCAGTTTTACAGACACCGCTGATTTCCTGGCCACTGTCTTCATTGAAGATCACAATAGATTACCTCTAGTAAGCCTAGATTACCTCTAGTAAGCTATTTGCATAGACAGCTGCAATTGTCCACTAGCAAATATAAACAATAGTTCATGCCTTTTCTAAAGCTATGGATTTTTTCGTATCCATGTGCATTCTTGTGAATATTTCCAGGTAAGTTTTTATGTAGTCAGATAATATTTTAGACTTATTTCATGTAATGTTACCTAAATATGTAGGAGCCTGTCAAAAGCATTTTCCCAGATATAACAATGTATTTTGTCAATATGATTATATCCTGTGAGTGTCAGCTCAATCAAGGGGCCATAATGCAGCATTTAAAGCTTGAGGTATTTCAGAGAATTAGCTGCATTACAGCCACTAGGTGGTGATTACGGTCATGTGAAATAATTATACTAGACAAAGTACAGGGAAAATTTAAAGTGGATGTAAACCCACCACTCATCCAATATATACTAATGGCACAGTATTAATGTATATATACATGCAAGCATGTATCCCTACCTTGCAAATGTCACCCCAGCCTCACAAATCTCTGGAATCAGTGGGTAGGTCTCTTTGCTGGAACTCAGTGGGTGGAGTTGTGATGTCACAAGACTCCCCACCCACCTCTACACTGTCCTACTTTGCTATTCCTGAGTTTTGAGAAACATCTAGTCAAAACTCAGGAAAGACACCACATGACTTCCGCATGCCCAATGATGCTGAGGTGCGGAGCAGCCAATCCTGGGAGAGCAGGAGGAGAAAGGAGGGGGGGGGTGTGAAGCTTCCTCTGCTCCATGCATGAGATAAGGAAACTATCTGTCACTCACACAGCATGGAGTAGAAACGTCTCCTATTTCTCAGTTGGTCCATTTTTTTTCGTCCTGAAAAAAGATAAGGGGATTTCTCAGAGCTGGATTAACTCTTTCTGGCAAGACTGGGCACAGATGACACGACATGCTCTACTCTACTAGACAGAATTATTATTTAAACAGCGCCACTATAATAGAGGTAAATGTGCTGCTAATTAGCGGCGCTTTAACGCTACCACCCCTCCCCGTCCCAGTGTGAAAGGGGCCTTATAAAGCATTCTGAAGTTAAAGCAAAGTCACAGAGCATCCTCTTCCTTTGACCAATTATTTTAAATAGTAAAATCCGTATGGGGTTGATTAACTACAGGAGTAGAAAATGTTCACTTAGCAAAATGAATTATAACTTTGGAAAGTGAATGTTCACTTTGTTTAATGAATAAGATAAAGCCATGCTCATGTCGAACACCTAATGATGTGTAATGGAAATAAAATAATGCATGTTTGCTAGCACCTGATCGTGTGATCAGGGAAGGGACAAGGGGTGGGCAGGAGCAGTGGCTGTCCTGGGCACTGTGGTATCATGTGAGGTGGGGGGGGCACCGTGAGGAGATTGAGGGGGGATTTGTGTTGGGAGGAGGAATTGGGGGGGCAGCAGGGGAGAGAAACTATTCTAGGAGGGGTAGCTTGGGGGGGGTGTGCTAGGAGTTGTGATTCAGAGGGATTTGTGTTGTGAGGGGAGTGGGAGAAGAGTATTTGTGGTAGGAGGGGGGATTTGGGGAGGTTTGTGTTAGAAGGGGTGATATATTAGATGGGGGAGGGGAGAACAGGGGGGGGTTGTGCTAGGAGGGATGATTTGAGGAGAGAGTGTGTACTCGGAGGGGAAATTTAAAGGGTGGAGGATTTGTGCTAGAAGGGCTGATCTTTTTTTTTTTTTTGGGGGGG
>BLSH010280915.1:58790-82627 GCA_018402905.1 Glandirana rugosa | reverse complement strand
AATTTCTCTATATGTGTAGCTTAGGAATTATGCCAATTAATGCTTTATGTAAAGGGCTCGTTCACACTAGTGGCAAGAACTGCTGATTCTCTGAAAAGCGATCCATGCTCAGATCATTTTTAAGAGGCAGTTGACAGGCAGTGAGGAAGAGATTATTCACCTCCTCATCACCTATTTTAACCCCCTTAATGTCGCACTACCATGTGGTTCCATTCACTTGAATAGATCATGTTTGGTGGGTGGTAGTGCCTGCTGAATGTGAGAGGCCATGAAGCAAAGGGTCATGGCCCTGGCATGTGTACACCCCCGGCCACTGCCTCTGCAGGTAAAGAGGAGCGCTCCCCCCCCAACCGCTAGTGTGAACAAGCCCTTAATCAGTCTGGAAATCAATAAAGAATATAACATCTCCCAACTCTGCTTTGAATAAGTGATTTTATTGATTATAATATCAAATTAATAAAACAAAGGACTATGTACAGTAGTAAAAATGAGTTGTATTTTTATAACTGCAAAATTTTATTCTGTTATCTAGGTGTTTGCAGTGGTTGGGGTGACCCCCATTATATCACATTTGATGGCACCTACTATAGCTATCAAGGTAACTGCACCTATACTCTAGTGGAAGAGATTACAAAGAAGATTGATAACTTTGGAGTATACATCGACAACTATGACTGTGATGCTAGGGACCCAGTATCTTGTCCACATGACATCATTGTCCTTCATGAAACTCAGACGATACGCATTGCTGCAAAGACCCTGACGCCTATCAACTTGCAGGTAGGATGTATATGTATTAATTATGTTGGTTGAAAACCAGCATTCTTACTCTTTTAGATTAGTGGAAACTAATAATAATTTGATATGTGATGCAACCTGTATTTCTTTTTAACAAATAAAGGCAGCAAAAATAATATTTTTTCATAATGACAAGCAGATTTATTGGGTTTCAAGTGTAGGTACAAACCAGAGCCTATCGGGCATACCCAGGCTCGGTCCACATACATTACAATAAGCAAACAGTATAAAAAAATAAAACCTTAACATTAGTGTCGCTATTGGCACTAGAACAAAACTACACACTCCAGTAACTTCTGAGATTGTTAGTATATTGTAGGTACCAGCTACTCAGGGGTAGTATTAAGCAACCTTTAACAAAGATGGAAGTCACAACTCTTAGATATGTGGATTGGACGTGGGTTCAACGTATACATGTTCACCTTGTCCTTGATAAGCTAATCCGCTAATTAGGAGGTTCAGGTCAGTATTAGTAGACAGGTCCTCTTCCCAAATGTCCTAAACCTTGTGGAATTTTTTGGGGCATCCTCTCGCTAAATAGGTGGCCTTGTACAGTGGTACATTAACATTAATTAATTTTTCCATGAGGTAAGGGTTGGAGCAGATGAGGATTTCCACTGGAGAAGAATAATTTTCCTGGCATAAAACAATAATAATCCTTTCAGAAATCTAGAAGCCCAAAGATGAGCCATAGTGTCCACCAAACCCAGCATACAAGCCTCCACTGTCCCGGGCACATGAATAGTGGTCACGGATTGTATGACTAAGACCACCGCTTCCCAAAAAGTTTGAATATAAGGGCATAGCCAAAAAAAGTAAAGTTGAGCGAACACCTGGATGTTCGGGTTCGGCCGAACTTCGGGAAAAAGTCCGGGTTCGGTACCGAACTTGACCCGAACTTTACCCCGAACCCCATTGAAGTCAATGGGGACCCAACATTTTCGGCACCAAAATGACTGTAAAAAAGTCCTGGAAAGTTCTAGAGGGCTGCAAAAGGAAGTAAAATGATTTTAGAACAATAATCTGTCCCTTACAGCAACAGCAGGAACCTGACCCTATAGAACTATAAGATGATTTTAGAACAATAATCTGTCCCTCTAAATAGTAGACTCTACCTAGTCCACAATCAGATCGTTCTGTAATGCAGGATGAGATGTTATTAGATCTGCAATCTGTCCCTAAAAGCAGTAATAGTAGTAGTAATCTCTACCTAGTCCACAATCAGATCATTCTGTAATGCAGGATGAGATGTTATTATATCTGCAATCTGTCCCTCACAGCGCTGGCAGCATCCTCTCCCTACACTAGCTAGAGAGCATGTGACATGCAGCACTAAGTGACTCCAGCTTATAAAGAGGCTGGGTCACAAGATGCACTGGCCAATCACAGCCATGCCATTAGTAGGCATGGCTGTCAGAGCTTCTAAGGGCAAACCAGTGAAACGCTTGTTGATTGGCTGCCCTGCAGCTATTCAACATGTGTGATCAAATACCTGAACCCAGAACCCGAACCCAAGCTTTTTTCAAATGTTCAGGTCCGGGTCACGGACACCCCAAAGTTCGGTACGGACCCGAACTTTACAGTTCGGGTTCGCTCAACTCTAAAAAAAAGTGGATAAAGTCTGCTGAGTCCGCTGCACCCTGCCAACACTCTTCAGGAACAGAAGGGATATATCCTGTGTAAGCGTGCAGACGTGAGATAGATCCTATGTATGAGTTTGTACTGAATCAAGTCAACCTGTCTCTTGCAGCTGTAGAAAGGCACACTCCCATATGTCCTCCCAGCCTTCATCATCTAAGCTAGGGAAATCCAGTATCCATTTAGATTTAAGAGTTTCCAGCCCCAGAGTGGACAGAGGGAGACATGGCCTTATAAATAGTGGAGAGGGGTTTAGTTAGGGTAGCGTCTCTCAGTATTCATTAGGTAGGTCAAAGTGCAATTTTAAGATATCAAAGGGCTTTAGTTCTTCAGCTAAACATATCTGCTCTAAATATTTAATGCCCTTCACTGCCCAAACTGTGGATCAGGTATAAAGGCGAATAAAATACTGGTAAATCTTAAAGCAATTTTAACAGGCTGTTAACATTTCAAGAGCACTGGGAATCCTAGCTCAAGGTGAGTTTTCCTGCTATCTGAGTCTTTCTGATTTCATGCGTTGGGTTTACATACACTTTAAACTTGTTCAATTAACCACTTCAGCCCTGGAAGGATTTCCCACTTTAGGACCAGAGCATTTTTTGCGATTCGGCACTGCGTCGCTTTAACTGACAATTGCGCAATCGTGGGACGTTGTACCCAAACAAAATTTGCGTCCTTTTTTTCCCACAAATAGAGTTTTCTTTTGGTGATATTTGATCCCCTCTGCGTCATTTCTGATCACCGCTATAAACAAAAAAAGAGCGACAATTTTGCAAAAAAAAGTTTTTTTCTTACTTTTTGCTAAAATACAAATCCCCCAAAAAAATATAAAAAAACATTTTTTTTCATCGGTTTTGGCCGATTTATATTTTTCCTCATATTTTTGGTAAAGAAAATCATAATCGGCGTTTATTGATTGGTTTGCGCAAAAGTTGCCGCGTTTACGGATGATGAGAATTCATATCTGGGGTTTTTATTTTTTTTATTTTTTTACTAGTAATGGTGGCGATCTGCGATTTTTAGCAGTACTGCGATATTGGGGTGGACATGTCGGACATTTTTGACACTTTTTTGGGACCAATGACATTCATACAGTGATCAGAAATTTAAATGTCCACTTATTACTGTATAAATGGCATTGGCAGTGAAGGGGTTAACCTGCAGGGGGAGATCTAGGAGTTAACTGTGTTCCCTAGGCGTGTTCTAACTGTGAGGGGGCTGGACTGTTATGGGCATAAGAGATTTAACTGATCCCAGTGACAGGGATCAGTAGATCTCTTATGTCCCCACTGACAGAGCGGGGAACCGCCGTGTTTACATCGACGGTTCTTTTGCTGTGGCAGCTCATCGCGGCTCGCCGGAAGACATCGGGTCCACCTGAGCCGCGGGCACACTCCTCTGGAGTACGGCGGGCGCGCGCACGCGCCCCCTAGCTGCCACTCCGCAAATCGCCGTTTATTTACACGTCCACACTATACTGTAGGCAGTATGGAAGTGGTTAAACTATATGTAAATGATCAAGTAAAATTGAGGCTTGCTTTTCATTCTTTCTCCGTGAGTATGTCTAAAGTGTATACATTTTTTTTAGATTTTGAATAGAGTGGGCAAGTGTTAGAATCTAGCAGTTTTTTATTGCCCTATGTTTCCTTGCTAGGGAATTTCACCTCCTCTATTTTTTCCTGACCATTGTCAACTGATGAGATATCTAACATTTTACAGTTGTCAAAGGTACAGGAGGAGAAGGGCAATGTTCCAATGAGGACACCCGTTCCAGTGACAGAGGTCTATTTCCATTTTTAATACATTTCCTCTCATTCTCGGTTGTGTTCCAGAATAGGAAATGAAAGAAAATCTTCTCCAGGGCAAAAGATTAAAAGCATGACAGGAGATTTACCATTCTTTACTCTAACCAAAACTAAAAAAATATTTTAGCTTTAAATACACTTTAAATGTATTTTGCAACCACATTGGGATGACAGCTACTTTATATGTTTTACATTCACATAGCAGAACAATAAATAAAAATAACTGCTTGCATTTTACTTGCTCTTTTTAAAGACTCCAAAACTGTCTTATGCAGAAGGAGTGGGGATTTAATGTTTACCATAATTGTTTACCATAGTTAACTCTATATGAACTTTGCTGGCAGATCTCATTGTAAATTGTAAACTAGATTTGAACACTGTGGGGTTGATTTACCAAAACTGGAGAGTGCAAAATCTGGTGCAGCTCTGCACAGAAACCAATCAGCTTCCAGTTTTTTTTTTGTCAAAGCTTAATTGAAGAAGCTGAAGTTAGAAGCTGATTGGCTACCATGCACAGCTTCACCAGATTTTGCACCCCCCAATTTTAGTAAATCAACCCATGGCTGTCCTAACAAATGGTTAAAGATCTAGGGCCTGGGTTTATTCATTCTATGTTAATGAGGGAATACTCAATGTGGGAAATTGACTAAAACTGGTGCACATCGAATCTGATGCAGCTGTGCATAGTAATCAGTCAGCTTCTAGGTTTTATTGCCAAGGCTTAAAGAATATGTAAACCCAACATTTTATATTCCTGATATGTGTCTGCTGTACCATGAACTTGTATAAAAATGTATTCTGTTCTCCTGTTCTCTTTCTATTGCTTCCTTTGTATGAAAACCCCCGTGGTCCTGCCATTCCCTTTTTAAAACAAACTGACCACACCAGGCATGAGAGCCCAGTGTGGTCAGTTTTCTGGCTTTGTTGGAAACTCGGTCTGTTCTCCTCCAATGATCAGACATGTCATGACCCCCCCCCAGCACAGTCATTCACTGGGAAGACCAGTGCACTGCTGTTTCTCCTCCCCCATCTCTTTATGCAGCTGAGAGCAGAGGGTAGGTGATCACTTATCAAAAAGGGGGAAATGTATTTATGTTTTTTATATGTATATACACGTTTTGCCTTACATGTCTATTTTAAACTGACTGGATTGTTTTACAATGTGATCATTTACATATAGTTTAATTGAACAATCTTAAAGTGGATGTAAACCCGACGCATGAAATTTGAGCTGGGCACACATATCTGTAGTGTTTTCTTATCTCTCTTCAAAGCACTAAGTCCGTGGCTTTCTCCTGCTCCATTCTTCTGTTATCAGCATTATTCTTCACTTCCACTTTTGATAAGTTCTCTGACATGTGATAAAAGCAGCCTAAAATTTGTGTCATGGGAGGTTGCTTGACTTGTCAGAGTACAGCTCATTCCTTCCTTCCTTTGTCTAAGTGGAGGGGGGTGTGTGCTTCTCCTCCAATCAGCTGTCTTGGCTGTATGCCCAGACTTCACACTCAGTGTTGAACAAGAAGAGAAAATTTGAAACACTATCTGAACTTTCTAAAGAATATATACAACTGAAACCAGCAGATATGCATGTAAAACATATGCAGGGAGATTTGTTTCATCCCTGTGTTTCGTCTGAGGCTGTTCACTTCACTGGGTATACGTGAGGGTTTACATCCACTTTAAGTTAGATTGGTTTTAGTAAATCTCCCCCCAGTGTATCCCTATTTGGCATGGGGGCAAGCTGAGTTTCCTCCCATTTTCAAAGTGTTCAGAGTAGCTTGCAAATGTAAGAAATAAATAGTTACATAGTTACATAGTATATAAATATAAATATTTGAGATGAGAACACAACAAACATACAGCGGGGTTTTCTCAAATTTTACTTGAAAAAGTGGAAAACAGAATAAGGCAATCAGTACTTAGCAAATACTCACACTTTAAGGTTCAATACTGAAACTTTGTTAAACGGACCACTCATTAAGCCCCAAATTAAGACAACCATAGAATCCATGTCAAATGCAAACACAAAGGAAAACACCTCAAGTTGTTGGGTAGATATGTGAATCTGTAGGAAGTGGGCACAAGACAGAGCACTACCAAACACCGTTTTAGCATACATAATGTTTACCTAAAGTGCAAGTTAATCATTGATGTATATTTACAGGGATATGCAATTAGCGGACCTCCAGCTGTTGCAAAACTACAAGTCCCATCATGCCTCTGGGTATCATGCTTGTGGCTGTCAGAGTCTTGCTATGCCTCATGGGAATTGTAGTTCTGCAACATCTGGAGGTCCGCTAATTGCATATCCCTAATGTATAATATAGAGTCATATGTCTGAAGGAAGAAGCATAAGAGGCCTTACATGGAAAACAGTTTGCAAAATGGGTTCCTTCTGTAGAACACTAGATCACAAAGTTCTATGCAGCTAATACTGTCAACTCCAATAATGAAAAACTTTGTAAATTTCTTCTTTTGTCCTGTTTATCTAGATTGTTGTAAACAATGAAATTGTATCAACCCCCTATAAAAAGTATGGAGTGACTGTGTATAGATCTGGAATCAATTATGTGGTCGAAATTCCAGAATTGGGGGCTAATATCACATACAATGGCATGTCCTTCTCCGTCAAACTACCATATCGTCTTTTTGGACACAATACACAGGGACAGTGCGGTAAGCTTCTGTTTGGATCTATATTTGCAAAGTAGATTAAAGTAGCACTCCATTTAAATCCTAACTATAGCTATACCCAATCTCACCCTCATTTGAAGCCTATTCTAACTACCCTGTAAAGGAGAGAAGTTTATACTTACCTATTCTGAAGGTGCTTTGGTCCAATCACAGAATCTCCCCTGAGGCCGGCTTCAGTGAAGAGAGATCCCTGACAACAGCTGCAGAGCTTAGGTGATTATGCAATGCAAAGGTTTACTATGGAGCATCTGTTGTCAGTTGTCCCTCCTCTACACTGACATCACCACTGACAGCTGATCATGTGACTGGACCGAAACATCCTCAGCATGGGTAAGTATAAGCATCTTTGCATCACAGAGTTGTTAGAATAGGCTTAGAATGGGGATAGGAGTAGGTTTAGGTAGAATTAGGATTTAACTGGAATGCTACTTTAAACCATTTATTTTGAGTGGGAGATGTAGATTTCTTACTTTCCCTGAGAATTATGTACTAGTGGAAGTTTAAAACCCAACCCTCTTTCTGAAAAAGTCTAGCATAAGCCAAACGGTGTGTGATTGTGTTTCACAATTTAAGACAAAAATTATTAAAACTGCAACAGATTTCCCATGTAGAGGTCATCCTTATCATAGTGTATACAAGTTTAACATGTTCCTAACTAAATTTTAGTTGTTTTTTATTTTTAAGTTACCTACAGTTATATGTTTAAATAACACGCTAGAAAAGAAATAATGTAATAAATCATGTAATGTGATGGTGTAGGGGTTGCAAAGGGGTTCACATGAGCCTCTTCTAGTAGATCTTTGTTTAGATTCGGCACACTATTTGACCTCTATGGCAGGGGTCTCCAAACTTCCTAAACAAAGGGCCAGTTTTCTGACTTTCAGACTATAGGAGGGCCGGACTGTGGTCAATGGGAGTAGAAAATGCCCTAGCATTGATGGGAGTCCACAATGTCTCAGGCTTGGTGATCAGTGGGATTTTAAAAAATGTGGTCAGTAGGAGGAGGAATAATGTCTTATCATTGGTATTAGCTACAGGAACAGTACACCATTGTTGGTGTCAGTGGGAGGAATAATGCACCATTGTTGGTGTCAGTGGGAGGAATGATGCTCCATCATTGGTATCAGTGGGAGAAATAGTGCCCCACTGTTGGTGTCAATGAAAGCAATGGTGCCTCATCCTTGGTGTCAGTAGGAAGAATAGTACCTCAAGGGCCAGATAAAAGCAAGCAAAGGGCTACATCCGGCCCTCGGGCCACGGTTTGGAGACCACTGCTCTATGGAGAAGCAGCGCTTTCATCCTAGTACTGGAAGTGTGTTAGGGCTACAGATTATAACCCCTGCTCCTCATGTATATAACATCAAGGGGAGTAGTCCTGTAGTTCTTAGGGATTACTGGACAGAAATGTAACTGATAAGAGTGCAGTGCAGGCACTGAGCACAAGAAGTTATCAGCTCACATGATTGTTTGCAGGATGGTCAGATTTATTTTTCGTACTTATGTAACAGATAAACTAAAAACACCATCAATGGTGTCAAATAAGGGGAGTTCTAAAAAGTTTTTTTTTTTTTTTTTAAATAAAATGTGTTCCTATTTAACCCCTATCAAACCTTAGCTAACCCTAATTAACACCTACTTCTCCACTTAGCTTTTATTTAATTTACTGTTTTTTTTCATTTATATTATAAAAACCATTCATATTTAAATGAGAAGTATGGTCAAAGCTTGTTTGGCCATACTTCTCATCTGGATCACAAGAGTGCTCTTACTTGTGCACTCCCATGTTCCAGAATCATCTGACAGCGGGCTAAAGTCTGCTTTTAGTTGATGTCACAGAGCTGCTCAAGACTCTGGAGGGATCCCGGCAATACTGTGGGGATCCACACAGATCCCTGGCCACAGCTGGATCAGTCTCTCAGTGTGACACCATCTCCACAGCCTGGCACTCCAGTGAGCACTGGAGGGGCAGAGTACAGAGCAGTGATTGACAGTCACCACTCTGTGCCCAGAGCAGACCTGAGAACTGAGCGATCAGTGGTCACGTTGGCTTAGAGCCAGTGGGGGACAGCCTCAACATCAGACATATAGTATACATTTTGTGACACTTCATAAATCCAGTTAGTTGATATTCTGATTCCAATTGTTGCGATGATGACTATCCCTTGCTGACACCACTATGCCTAGCCTGTATATAGCAGAAATAATCACCGTGGACAGTCTTCGTCAGATAGCTGAACACTTTAAATCTACAAATGCCATTATTGCATGCAGAGGGCTGAGACAAAACAATAAAGTTCTAGATGCAGTGGACTGGATATAGATATGTAAGGTGGTCAAAATGAGTATTGGCTTTCCTAGCTCCAGTGTGTGTCTTGAAAGAAAGTATAAAGAAGCTCACACAAAAGTAAAAGGAAATTACAAAAAATACAGAAAATGACAAGTAATACCAACAATGGTTACTAGGTGGCAGGATAATCAAAAATGATTAACTAGAAACAACATAGGCTCTATATACAAATGCCATCACATTTTACATGTACTGTTGGAGGCAGAGAATGGAAAAAGAAGGTATGTGAATTGTATTCTGATTGTCACTTCTTTTTGTTTTTCCAATATATGGCATATTGCTAAAAGGTTCCCAGCAAAGTAAAGTACAAGTAAGGCCTCATGCACACTGGACATTTTTGACGCTGCTCTTAGGGGTGTTTGCCCTTTGTTTCTCTGCTTCTAAATACCTAAGAATGTTTGCTTATGTGTCCATGCACAGGTAGGCGTTCAGAGGAGTTTAGAGGCAGGGGTGTCCACAGGCAGAAAAAAACCACCGTCAGCACATCCAGGAGCAGTTTTGACAAAAAAAAATACTAGACATGTGTAAATCTGTGGAAATGGGCGTTAACGCTAGGCATGTTTAGCGCTTGAAGGGTACTTCATTTCAAAGGCGTAAAACACCACTGCCAGGAGAAAAGGTGTCTAGGAGAGATGGTAAAAACACCCAGTGTGCATGAGGCCTTAATAATAGAATTTCCTACTGGTTTGGGTTAACAAAGTGCAAAAGACACCTTTCTAAAACATATCTTAATCCTACAGAAATACTTGTGATCTGTATCTGACTGTATATTTCTTACTTAGGTACTTGCACCAACAATCGAACAGATGACTGTCTGACAAGAGGTGGTGAAATTATATCAAACTGTGAAGTTATGGCAGATACTTGGGTTGTAGATGATCCAAGAAAACCTACATGTGGCAGTATAAAGCCCACAGGTCCACCCAAAGTCACCGAGGCTCCTTGCAAACCATCTCAACTGTGCGAACTCATCATGGGAACGTAAGATGGAAGATTTTAAAACATTGTTTTAAAATATATTTATTGGTTTGTAAAGTGGCCCTGTCATAAGACTTTGTCCAACTTTCGAACTGCCTAATGCAAGAAACGTGTCAGCTAGTAGAGACTTTCAACATTGGACTATTAAATGACAAGTGCAGGGCTTCACTATGTGGGAGGATTCAGCACTGGGTCAGAGCTGAAGTCAAAAAGATCATTTGTGTTTAGTGTGCACCAGGATCATAGGTGTGCGGGTGTATGCAGCCTATTGCTTTAGGTTGTGCACTTCAAAGACAAACATATACGGTACTGATCACTCACTGTGTTCATTCAGAAAGGGAAGGGGCTAATAAATTACATATTTACAGGCCCCTTCCCCCACTCATTCTAAAACATCCCCCTGTGTGTGGCAGCAACAGCAGCCTGTGGGAGAAAAGAAGAAGGAAGCCAGCAGTGATACGGGGGGAACCAGGGCAGTAAGGGGAACCTGCACTGCATGGGGTGATTAGGGTGGCACACCCTGTGCGCACACCTATGACCAGGATCAAAGTACTCCTTATTACTTTTCACTTACACAAAAAAAATTTGCAAAAGTATGTACAGGCACCGTTTTTATGTATGTTGTGGTTTGGAACACTTTTGTGACCTGGTAGGTTCAGTTTGAGCACTTGTGTTGTGATTTATTTGCATTAATGTTAAACTTTCACACTTTGACAGTTTCATGGATACAACTTAGCAAGCAAACAATAAGAATATAGGCAGTGTCCTTAATGAATCCATAGATGAGACATTCCCTGCTTTGCACCTCTGAATGTAAGGAAGGGTTCTGATAGGGAGCCTTTTCTTAAAATTCTAGCCTTCTAGTCTTTTATTTGTGATAGAAGACCATAGAAACCCAGCATGTCACCACATATTTCAACAAGAAGCTTCCCATAGAAATATATGTATATTTCAATGTATTTTATGCAGGTTATTTGCCTGACATATTTACGTGACCTCATGCAGGCAACCAAAAGCCCTGAGACAGCTGCTTGCTGCAGCCATCTTGCATGTGATCAAAATACAAGAACTAATGGGGCACCGGATTCAAATTTTCTAAGGGCGCATTCACACTAGCAACTGCATTTCAGCATAGTGCCGGTGTGCAGTGCTGCTGAAAGCACCGGAGCTATAATCCTTTATACTTTAAACAAGATTTATTGAGATGTCACACAAACATGTCATAATGTTCAATTGCCAGCTGTGTGGTGTGTGGCACTGGACTGCCTTGCAGTGCGCTGCACTGAAAAACAATACTGCATGCAGTACCTTTTCAGTTCACCCTGCATGCACACCACAGCAAAGCAGTGGTGTGAAATGGCACATAGGTAGAACAAGCCATTTTGCCTTGTCATGCAGGAGACAAAGGAGCATTCTTTCTAGTAATCACCACACACACTGGGTCCTTTCCATTTTTCCTGAGGGTGATCTTCATTTTGTGGACTGCTCCTGAACTGGATCCAGTGGTCCCAGTGAAAAGTGACCTTCAGGGTTAACATTCACACCATATGTGGTGGGACTGCACTGGTTGGCTATTCCAGAGTGACCCTGAAGGTCACTTTTCACTGGGACCACTGGATTCAGTTCAGGAGCAGTCCACAAAATGAAGATCACCCTCAGGAAAAAATGGAAAGGACCCAGTGTGTGTGATGATTACTAGAAAGTATGCTCCTTTTTTCTGGTCATTGGGAAGATAGCTAAAAGCATCATTTTCAGTGGTTACTCATCTGAACCTCAGGAAACCTCAGGAGGAGCACTATGGTTCCATGGAACCCTGGTTGAGAAAGGCTACTCAATGCACCTCCCCCAGCAGCTACATTAAAGGTAGTGAAATGGAGAAGCACAGGACCTGAGCCAGCAGAGAGAGTAGTGAGACACCCCCAGGAAGGAGAGGGCTATGATGAGTAGGGAGGCTGTGCTAAAGAATTAACTAATCAATTTTTCTAGCAAAGTCAGAGGCACATTGCATGGGAATAAAAATTATTTTGCATTATTATTGTCAGTTGTAAATAAAAGAGATAAGTCTACAAAGTAACATGCACCTCTTTGGACTTGACTCATAGTGAGTCAGCATATATTACAAAGTGGCAGAATTCCTGGAGTTCAGCTTTAAGCTCTCACCTTTTAGATAGTCTCTTTGATTTTAAAAATTGGATAGAATCGACTAAAAGTGATTTTATTTTATTTACTAAGTAAGTAAAATAAGTATGGCTTTATTTACCTAACCAAGCCAGCATCAGTATAGCAGTATGCAAACAGAATAACCAATGGTATTCTCTCTGAAACAAACCAAAAATAGCACCATCAAATATAGGAAAGCCTTTTTTTATTTAAAAAGTATAATATCTCTTTTTTTAATACCAATCATTTGTTTATATGTTTTATTGTAAACCAGTATAATTCTTTAAACCTTCTTCTGTATTCTTTTTCTAAAGGACATTCCAGCAATGCCACAAGGTTCTGCCTCCAGAACATTTCTACCAGGCTTGTATTTATGACAGTTGCCATGTTCCCAACTCCAACATAGAATGTACTAGTTTGCAGCAATACGCTCAGCTTTGTGCAGATCAGGGAGCCTGCATTCAATGGAGAGATAAAGCTTCAGAATGTCGTAAGTTATTTTATTTATTTATCTATTTTGTGACTCCATACAGCTTATTATGTGATTTGTACTTACAGTATAACCAGGGATGGGCAAATTTCCCTGGGTTCTGTTTGTAAACAGTTTTGCAAAGCTTGCTCAAGGTTTGTGAACTTTGTGTTGAAAGCTATGGAAATCTATTGGGATAAATCTTGATATTTATTTTTTGCCATTTAAAGGAATAATAAGCAACCATTTTTTGGGGTTTATTGTGAATATAAGTGGGGAAGCCAAGTCCCTGACCCTGCATCCTGTGTTATAATAAAAGTAGACATAAAATAAGAGAGAAGAGGGAGAGAGAGTAGAGAGATGGGGACAGGGCTGGCCCAAGACATTGTGCTGCCTGGGTCCAAGAATGAAATGCTGCCCCCCCCCCCCCCAAAAAAAATTAAAATCACGCCCATCCAGCAAAGAGACATTTGCATAAAGCAAAGAGACAGCCCAATCCAGCAAGAGCCATCCGCATATATTCAGCAAAGGTACATTTACATAAATTCAGCAAAGACATTTTTATACAGCAAAGAGACATCCCCATATAGTAAAGAGGCATCCCCATATATTCAGCAAAGAAACATGCCCAATCCAGCAAGGAGACATGCCCAATCCCTACAGTGGCGGCTAGGGTGGCCACATTTCCAAACTGCCATTCAGGGACACCCCCTTCCAAAAAAAGATGAGGGGGTGTAGTCTTAAGGTTGACAGGGAATTTGGCGGTGGGGGTAATTTGTCAGGCGAATGGCTGGTGTTAGCGCTTAAATCATCCCGGTACCATGCTTGATTTGGCGTCAGGATGATTGAATCACATTATTTCTATTCTTACATTGTAATATATAATGAAATAGTTCAACTCACCATAATGCAGAATCAGGGTGGGAACCCTGAGATTGTCACTTACCACCAATGTGCCAGCGATGCTGCATGCCATCGTTGCCTGCCGCCAGATGCAGCTTGTTACTTGCCACCGCTGCCTACCGCCAGATGCAGCTTGTTACTTGCCACCGTTGCCTGCTGCCAGATGCAGTGTGCCACTTGCCACCCATAGCCTACTACCAGATGCAGTGCCACTTGCCACCCATCGTCTACCACCAGATGCAGTGCAACTTGCCCCCATAGCCTGCCACCAGATGCAGTGCCACTTGCCACCCATAACCTGCAACCATATGCAGTGTGCCACTTGCCGCCCAACGCCTGCCACCAGATGCAGTGCCACTTGCCACCCATAGCCTGCAACCATATGTAGTGTGCCACTCATAGCCTGCCACCAGATGCAGCGTGTCATTTGCCACCTGCAGCCATGTCACTTGCCACACATAGCTCGCCACAAGATGCAGTGTGCCACTTGCCACTCATAGGCTGCCACCAGGTGCAGTGTACCACTTGCCCCCATAGTCTGCCACCAGATACAGTGCCACTTGCCACCCATAGCCTGCAACCATATGCAGTGTGCCACTTGCCACTCATAGCCTGCCACCAGATGCAGTGCCACTTGCCAGCCATGACCTGCCACCAGATGCAGTGTGCCACTTGCCACCCATAGCCTGCCACCAGATGCAGTGCCACTTGCCACCCATAGCCTGCCACCAGATGAAGTGCCACTTCCCACCCATGGCCTGCAACAAGGTGCAGTGTGCCTCTCATAGCCTGCCACCAGATGCAGCGTGCCATTTGCCACCCGCAGCCATGTCACTCGCGACACATTGCTCGCCACAAGATGCAGTGTGCTACTTGCCATTCATGGCTTGTCACCAGATGCAGTGTGCCACTTGCCCCCATAGCCTGCCACCAGATGCAGTGCCACTTGCCACCCATAGCCTGCCACCAGATGCAGTGCCACTTGCCACCCATGGCCTGCCACTAGATGCAGTGTGCCACTTGCCACCCATAGCCTGCCACCATATGCAGTGCCACTTGCCACCCATAGCCTGCCACTAGATGCAGTGCCACTTGCCACCCATTGCCTGCCACTAGATGCAGTGCCACTTGCCACCCATAGCCTGCAACCAGATGCAGTGTGCCACTCGCCACTCATAGCCTGCCACCAGATGCAGCGTGCCATTTGCCACCAGCAGCCATGTCACTCACCACACATAGCTCGCCACAAGATGCAGTGTGCCACTTGCCACTCATAGCCTGCCACCAGATGCAGTGTTCCATTTGCCACCTGCAGCCGTGTCACTTTCCACCCATAGCCTGCCATCAGATGCAGTGTCACTTGCCAACTGCAGCCTGCCACCAGTCCGACCCACTGGAGCCCCGGGAATGTAAATTATCCTCCTGCCCACTGGCTGCCGACGTGACTAGTCCCACGCTGGGGCCAGGGGGTGTCAGATCTTCAACTCTCAGTGGTTCATGCTCGGACTTGTAGTCCTTCACTTTTGGGAGATGTGACCCCCCAAAAGTGAAGGACTACAAGTCCCAGCATGAACTCCTGAGATCCAAGGGTGTGATCCCACTGATTTCATAGGTTCATGCTGGTACCAATAGTTCAGTAGTTGAGGGGGGTCACATCCTTAGATATCAGTGCAGGGTCCATGCTGGGACTTGTAGTTCCTCACTTTTGGGGGGGGGGGGGGGGTCACTTCCCCAAAAGTGAATGACTACAAGTTGCAGCATGGACTCTGCCCTGATATCTAAGTATGGGTCCTCCTTCCATCCCTCTAAGGGTGTCATCCCATCTGCCCTCTCCTCTTCTCCCACTGCCACTATACACATGAGCTGACCATCCTCTCTGCAGTCTGCACACACACACTAAACTCTGCTGTGAAGTGCTGACAGTCCAGCACAGAACGCTGGCTGCTGGGGAGACATCACGGATGATCTTAGCCTTCCCTGATCTATCATCTGTAAGTGATTTGATTTGTTTTTGTTTTTTACCTAACCTCTTGAAAGGTTTGGGTCCAGGCAGCTCTCTCCCTCTGTGCACTGTCTGTAGTGATGATGTTTCAGCTGCATGCCTCCGAGGAGAACATACATGGAGAAGGTGGGTGGAGCTAGCAGAGGAGGAGGAAGTTAAAATCCTCCTCCGCTCTGAATGCTGAGGCTTCTCTCTCCTTCTCCTCCCGACGTCACTGGTTGCTAGACGCCAGGCGGGCTGTGGCTAGCAACCAGTATGGGCAGGGAGCCAGGGGCGGCTGGTGAACAACTTGAAGCGGGTCTCTGCGAGACAGAAATCCACCAGCACAGTGACAGCAGCGATGCAGTGCCAGTACAGCAGTACAATGATGACACTGCACTGCACACTAGAGGGAGGGAGCCTCAAGTCCTTGGGCAGTGCGCCCCTATTGCCGCTCCTCTTAAAGTGCCGCTTGGGTCCCATGGACCCACCGGGACCCATGGTAGGGCCGGCCCTGGATGGGGATGGTGGGAGGTAGAGAGAGAAAAAGAGCAGGGGAGAGCAAGAGAGGGAAGAGTAGCAAGATTGGAAAGGTAGAGACAAAGAAAGAAGAGAGCTGGAGAGATGGGGTCACCTGCATGAACACAAGCTAGGGCTGGGGGCAGGAATCTGAAGATGATCCTACACACAACCTCGGATGCCTTGGGGTGGGGACCAGTGGTAAGGGAACTGTGCACCAGTCAGTCACAGCCAGTGTGTGATCAGTGGGTGGAGAACAAGGAACAGGACACCCATAACATTTTACACTGTGCATGCACTTTGCTTCATCATTTTGACATGGGTACCCCTGAGTCTTCTCCTGGTCTAGCTTTGTCAAATGAGGCAGCGAGTAAAGCGGGTGCATTTTAAGGGTGAGTTATAGTACATTATTGGCTGAGGACCTGGCGCCTGAGCACAGGAATAGGCTGCACTGCAATGTGAATGTAATGGTGGTTTGCAACATAGGCAGGGGCCCAGGGGATAAAAGTGTTATGGTTGTGCTTAAATAAATTGTGGGGGTGTTAAAGAACACCCAAGCACTCCCCTAAAACCACCACTGTTAATAGGCAAGCTATTGTCAAACAAAATGCATGGGGAGCCAAATTATTGGCTCCAGGATTCAACCAAATCCGTTGTAGCAGCAGTCCCAAACCTTGTTTAAACTTGTAACCAAGTAGAGTATATAAACTAGGTAAAAGTGTAATAAAGCTGAATTAAAATTAAATGTAGCCCCCAAACCACTTGTCATAATATGCAAGAAAGTACAATGAATTTCATGAAAAACTACCTGCTAGAAATGTTTGTTACCGTGCAATCAACTTTTTTCTGCCTTAAACTGTATTATTCCAATTATCTGTAGTGCAATTCCATTCCTTCGAGCAGCACTGTTCTGGAGCCCGCATTCTATAGTCATTCCTACCTTTACCTACCTTTTTATCTGACATGAATTACATAAGAGGAAACATACTGTAAATAGAAAGAGGCACCTTTCTTTCGTGCCTAAATGTTGGATGCATTGCCTCTCTCAGCCATACAGTTTTTTTCTCTTATTTTCTTACACATCTCAACCCATCAATCTGAAAAGTTTCCTTTGACACCTAAGATAGGAAAGGTGCCACTTTTCATCTACAACCATGAACGTTGTATTATTTTTCAAATTCTATACAATGTATCTAAAAAACATTTATTTCTTCCAGCTATTACTTGCCCTTCACACAAAGTCTACAATGCATGTGGACCAGCTATACCAAAAACATGCCAAAATACGTAAGTGTAAAAGTACCGATATTTTAAAAGGAAAAAGCTTTTATTTTGGATATTTTTTAAATATTTTGCAACTCTGAACAAAAACCATGATGCAAAATCGCTTATCTTTTAGTCCGGAAGAGATTGAACAAATGAAGAATGATCAGCGTATGGTTGAAGGGTGCTTCTGTCCATTCAGTACCCAGCTTTTCAGTCTTGCTGTGGATGTCTGTGTATCTACTTGTGGTAAGATATCTGTACTTTCCTACTTTTTAAACATCGTTAATCAGTGAGAGATCTTGTAAAATGGAATTCTATGCACACAAGAAGGCATTTAGGTGAACACTTATTTAGCCAGCATTTTATCAGTGATTTCAGCATTACAAACTGCATTGGAGTAGAAATGCACACCTTAGCATATGCATTATGAAACCATGACTCCTCCTTTGAAAAAGTTGGAGGAATTTGAATCCATATTGTATTTATATAAAAAAGCTCTTTTATGAGCTGGAGAAATTCCAGCCTGGTATAATATGTAGGCTGACATCCTGCTTACTTTTTTACAGAGGTTTATATTTATCATGTACATCTTGCTTTGTTAATGCAAGTGTATGCACCTTTAATTAAGACAAGGGCCAGGAAGCGCCCCTGTCTCAAGATACTGAATGGCACTGAGACCTTCTGTAACTTCATTGCCTAGAACATTGAGGTTTGTTGCTGCCCCTTGGTAATAGGTAAAAAGTTAATCATAATGCTAATAAAATGTGAAAACAAAAAATATCACTAGAATACATGAACTCTTAAAAGTTTAGCTCCCTCAATCCTCTAGTTCTTTCTAGACAAAAGCAACACTGACATCCCATAAAATATGTCACTAAGTTCAGACTAAGTCCAATGTTGGGGTGAGATCTTTTTTGAGGCACATGGATACATATTGCTCTATGCCTTGGGTTTGACCATCAAACAACAAGGAAGCAGTGGGTCACTGGTAGCAGAAAGCAGCCCAATCCTGTCAAGTTATTTCAGGGGTGTTAGTGTACATTTTGGATAGCATATACATTCTGACTAAAAGCTTCACAGAATAGGTAATTCTCATAGAGAATTCCCCCCCACCCCTCGCCCCTCGAAAACAACAAAAACACAATGTTCATGTGCATTATCCTGACCATCAGAGGTCTTGAAGATTCCTTTGGGATGACATTAGTAAAGTAGGGTGCATGCATGTTCACAGATCTCTATAAAGATACCAAACAAATTATAATGCAAACAGTTCTCTAGCTTAGTCCACAGAGGCAGCTTTGTGGTTTCAGAATAGCCATCGCAGTGATAGATTTCTGTACAGTTCTACATAGTACAGTATGTCACAAGTGAAATTGTCCAAATTGGGCCCTGTTGGCTATTTTCCCTTCCGGTGTCATGTGACTTGTTAGTGTTACAAGGTCTCAGGTGTGAATGGGGAGCAGGTGTGTTAAATTTGGTGTTATCACTCTCTCATACTGTTCATTGGAAGTTCAACATGGCACCTCATGGCAAAGACCTCTCTGAGGATCTGAAAAAACAAATTGTTGCTCTACATAAAGATGGCCTAGGCAATAAAAAGATTGCCAAGACCCTGAAATGAAGCTGCAGCATGGTGGCCAAGACCATAGGTTTAACAGGATAGGTTCCACTCAGAACAGGCCTTGCCATGGTCGACCAAAGAAGTTGAGTGCACATGCTCAGCCTCATATCCAAAGGTTGTCTTTAGTAAATAAACGTATGAGTGCTGCCAGCATTCCTGCAGAGGTTTAAAGGATGGGGGGGTCAGTCTGTCAGTGCTCAGACCATACACTGTACACTGCATTAAATTGGTCTGCATAGCTGTCCCCCAGAAGGAAGCCTCTTCTAAAGATGGTGCACAAGAAAGCCCACAAACAGTTTGCTGAAGACAAGTAGACTAAGGACATGGATTACTGGAACCATGTCCTGTGGTCTGATGAGACCAAGATAAACTTATTTGGTTCAGATGGTGTCAAGCGTGTGTGGCGACAACCAGGTGAGGAGTACAAAGACAAGTGTGTCTTGCCTACAGTCAAGCATGGTGGTGGGAGTGTCATGGTCTGGGACTGCATGAGTGCTGGCGGCACTGGGGAGCTACAGTTCATTGAGGGAACCATGAATGCCAACATGTACTGTGACATACTGAATCAGAGCACAATCTCCTCCCTTTGGAGACTGGGCCACAGGGCAGTATTCCAACATGATAACGACCCCAAACACACCTCCAAGATGACCACTGCCTTGCTAAAGAAGCTGAGGGTAAAGGTGATGGACTGTCCAAGCATGTCTCCAGACCTAAACCCTATTGAGCATCTGAGGGGCATCCTCAAATAGAAGGTGGAGGATCGCAAGGTCTCTAACATTCACCAGCTCCGTGGTGTCGTCATGGAGGAGTGGAAGAGGACTCCAGTGGCAACCTGTGAAGCTCTGGTGAACTCCATGCCCAAGAGGGTTAAGGCAGTGCTGGAAAATAATGGTGGTCACACAAACTATTGAGACTTTGGGCCCAATTTTTCACTTAGGGGTGTACTCACTTTTGTTGCCAGCGGTTTACACATTAATGGCTGTATGTTGAGTTTTGAGGGGACAGCAAATTTACACTGTTATATAAGCTGCACACTCACTATTTTACATTGTAGCAAAGTGTAATTTCAGTCAGTGTTGTCACATGAAAAGGTATAATAAAATATTTGCAAAAATGTAAGGGGTGTACTCACTTTTGTGACATACTGTATATCCTCTTCTCCAGTTCTAGATCAGTTCTTTAAACCAAAAGTCTGAGACAGAACAGATGAGGAATGCACAAACATAATTTAACCACTCAAAAACTTAGTCAGAATTTGGTTCTAACATGCATAATCATTATGCTCAAGCATGCAGGTTTACGTCTATGGTGAAAGGAGGGGGAAGTGTCAAGTCACTTAGGGGGAAATATTAGTATATGATCAGAATCATTCAAAAAATGTATGTTGTTTACCCCAAATAAAAATCAGAATCAATTACAGTCCATAAAAACATAAGGGTTTTTATCCAGATTTGGTTGTCCTACAGCTAATGTTCTGATGTATTCAGTTTGTGTTCCTCCATATCCTGTTAAAGAAAATATTTAATTTTTAACAAAAATTACATTATATACTGTAGGAGGTTATAGTAATGTCCACAAAGTACACACACACTGGTTAAAGCAAGTGTATTCTTATATGATATGCTGTATACTGTAAGATAGCACAGTAAACAACATATGAATAGTTGTCTTTACTTGATATTAAAGCTTAATGCTTCACTGACAATCTTGTTTGTTTCAGGATGCGTTGGCCCAGACAATCATCCAAGACAGGTATGATATTTATCTATACTTGCAATTTTTCATAAAATATTTATGATTCCATAGATTCTCATGCTGATAGCCTAACAGTCATTTCAGTTCTGCTGGAAAGTAGACCAAGGTTGACTATAATTACCTAATTATAATTATATAGTCAGGTTGAAAAAGACATATGTCTATCAAGTTCAACCAAATGAAAAACATAAATTAAAAACCTGCATCCTCAGAATCCGAAACCCTCAGATGATCCAAAGGCAGATAAAACATTTCCCAAATTAGAGAATCAACATACATATAATTTAATGAGCGCACCAAACATTCAAAGGTAATTTAGTGATGAAATTGATTCAAAGCAAAATAAAGCCAATGCGTTTCATGTCTGAACACACTCCTCCTTCATCAGACTCAGCAAAGCAGATGCTTAATAAATCTGCTCTGTGATTTACTGCCTGTACAGTTGCACAAGGACAGGCTACACCAGTATAAGTGAATGCAACAAAGAAGCTCCCCTGAAACACATTGATTTTATTCTGCTAAGAATCACTTTTTTCATTAAATTACCTTGGACTCTTGGACATTTGTTTGGCACCCTCATTTGATTTTATCTGTCACAGATGAGGTCTGGATAGTATCTATGATCTGGGGAGAGGGAAGAGGGCAGTAGGACAGATGGTGAGCTAAGCCAGAATATTTGCCCAGGGCTCAAGCAGAAAATGATGTGGGATGCTGTGTTACTGGAGAATGGGACAGAGGAAGCTTTTGTGGCCAAAACTATGGAATAAATTTGGTCTGAGAAAGTCATTAGTTCATATGAGATAAGGAATATAGCTATGAGACCTATCCGGTCTGGTTAGAGATGGGGTTTGGGGACAAGTCTGCAGACACTGATAGCTAAAGTCCAGAGAGCTCATCTCAGCTGACAGGAGCCCAAAAATGTAAGAGCAAGGCCCTGGTTATGCTAGCTGCAAGGTCACTTGACTCCACTTTACTTCTTGAGAATAGAGATCCCAAAGAACTGCCCAGGTTAGCCTACTTGCAGAGGATACTGCAATTCAGAGTGGCTAAAGCATATAAGCAACAGCATCTTTACGCGATAGAATCTACCATGTGGGAGATCAAGGAAAAGAGGGGTGGGGTACAGAGACCATTTGGGACTATCTAGGAGTGCCTACACCATACCGTAAAGAGGGACTGTAGACTGTGTATGATTCTAAGTTCAAAGGATCCATTGCTTACTTGGAGTTATGGGAGACACATCCATGCTGATAAAGTTGTGATCAATAGACCTGGTCACAAGAACACAGTTTACCAGTTGACTTCCGTTGATAAAGAGGGAAGGCCCAACCCTCTGCCTGATCTCTGGTAAGCTCATCAGAGACTGCTTCTGCTGAGTCTGTGACTCTGCAAAGCAGTAAGGATTTTCAGAATTCCCTACCCTACTCTTCCTTGCGTTGCTGCGAGGAATACATTCTTTAAATAGTTCCTTAAAGTGATTGTCATCCAATGCTACACATCCCCCATCTTTTGGCCATGGACTTAGCAGTGAGATAACACTAGAGCACTCTGTCTCTGGGGGTTCCTCACATGCTTCTGGGTCGGGGCTGCTGTATTTATCAAAGCAGCACAGTTGCTTAGTATTAGCACTTCTACCTTACAGCACTGGGGGTAAAAATCCCAGCCAGGTCACTATCTCCATGTTCTACCTATGCTTGCTTGAGTTTCCTTCCACACTCCAAAGATGTGCTAGTAGGTTAATTGGCTCCGGTTTAAATTGACCACATTTAGTGTGTATGTGAGATAGGGACCTTCAATTGCCCCTTGAGCACAGGTACAGGTGTAAATGAAAAAGTAAAGTGCTTGGGAGATTTGAAGGTTATTATAAACGCCTCAAATAAATATGTGGTAATCCTACCAGCCTTGGCTGCTTCTTTTCAAGGGAGAATACATTAATTTAAGCTTTCTATATAGCTAAGGTCCTCAATGTTTTTTATTGATTGAACTCACTGAAGTCAGCTGTGTAAAGCCTTCATATTCCTTGTGACCATTCCCAGGAGGCAGAGATCAAAATATCTGTAGAAATAAGCACAGTTTGAACATATTTTCCCGTTTTAAACAACATTGCCTTTCCTACTGCTTCAGTTGGAGGCTGCAGTGTACAATAAAAAAAAAGTAGCAAGTCAGAAAGTGCACAAGTCAAGCATATTGCAACTTGATATAATATAACAATCAAAATCTCCTGTTCGCTTAGATGTTTGACCTAGACACATATTTCAGAGTGCCTAATAGTAGATACACCATTAAATACAAGTTTTCATACAAGTATTTTTTAAAAAAATCTGATTACCACACTGTGGGCAGGATGGAATTGCAATATTTCATTAGACCATGGACTGTTTGAGTTAGTCTTTTAAAGGAAAAGTAGGGCCAAAGCTCTTTTGACCCTACTTCTCCTGTGGGTTATAGGAGTGCAATTAGTTCTGCACTCCTGTGACTCAGATTCAGCCAACAGTGGGCTAAAATCTATTGTCGGATGACGTCACTCAGCTGCTCTAGACTCTAGAGGGATCCTGACTTTAATGTCAGGATCTGCCCAGATTCCTGACCGGCAGCTGTTTGTAAAGGTGAGGATCCACCTACGTCGTAGTCTACCTACGTCTTGACTCGATATTTTATGGTGACTAACGAGTCAAGACCCAGAAGACACTCGAGAGACGAGATGGGGAAGTACCGAGTGAACTCGCGGCCCGACATTTCCCCCGTCCTCGCCGACCGAGTCCGAGAGTAACCAAGTGACTTTCCGACTCGGTCGACGGCCAGTCCTTAGACCCGTCTAGGACTGTAATTTCAGTCCTAGGGAGATCTCAGATCTCGTCGACTCACTGCAGTAGGCTGTTATCTAAAATCGGGTGACAACC
>BLSH010280915.1:45196-58780 GCA_018402905.1 Glandirana rugosa | reverse complement strand
TATAGGAGTGCAATTAGTTCTGCCAACAGTGGGCTAAAATCTATTGTCGGATGACGTCACTCAGCTGCTCTAGACTCTAGAGGGATCCTGACTTTAATGTCAGGATCTGCCCAGATTCCTGACCGGCAGCTGGCTCAGCCTTTCAGTGAACCAATGAGAGCCTGAGCCAGCCGCTCCTGCCCCCTTTACAGCCCGGCGCTCAAGTGAGCCATGAAGGGGTAGAGCAGAGAGCTCACAGAAGACCCAGAACTGAGCAATCAGTGGTATTTTATAGCTCAGTTCTGCATCCATCTGATGCTGCATCCACCTAGGAGTGGAAATGTTTTCATTTTTAACACTTTAAACAGTCTAATTGTTGCCATGGATATTGTATCAGCCTTTCCCTACTACGGTACCAGTTTTTTTTTTTTTTTTAATAAATTAGCAATAATGTGACCTGTAGATGAACACTCTTATAATTTTGGTTATTCGTCACTACAGTATGGAGAGGAGTTCCAGTTTGACTGCCAGGACTGTGTCTGTAGGGAAGGTGGCAGTGGCATCATTTGCCAAGAACATAAGTGCCCCAAGCTGAAGACTATCAAGTGTGAGCTAGAAGGTTTCTACCCCACAACCCAGACCAACGCTGATGATGCTTGCTGTGAGGAGACTATTTGCAGTAAGTGCTGCTTACAATGTATTTTCTGCCTTTCTTCCAAGAAATGTATAGCCTATTAATGGTATTGCCCCACACTATGTATCTTTAAAGTCCACCCAAATGAAATCAATAAATCTCATACCCCCAGTCTCATTAGTGAGGCATTTCTGCTGCAGTTTGAAATTCACCAGAGATTTTCAACCGTATGCAATAATCATCAGTCAATTATTATGGTTATGCCTAAAAACATACCTAAATGATATGTTTAGACAGTTGTGGCCATCTCTTCACAGTAACTGTGTATCACATATTAGCTGTGACAGCAATTATTATTATTATACAGGAGCTATATAGCGCCAACAGTTTGTGCAGCGCTTTACAATATAAAGAGAGGCATTACAGCAACAGTACAATTCAAGACAAGAGGGTTAGAGGAGCCCTGCTCCTGCAAGCTTACAATCTAAGGGCGGGGGGGGGGACTCTGGTGAAAAAAAAGGTAGGGACTGTGAGGGATGAACTGATGAGGGGAGTATAAGATTCCGTTGTTAGCTGGAGGCAGAATAGGCCTCCCTGAAGAGATGAGTTTTCAGGGATCGCCTAAAAGTGGACAGAGTAGGAGATAGGCGGACAGATTGGGGTAGATGGTTCCAGAGGATGGGCGAGGCTCTGGAGAAGTCCTGGAGATGAGCATGGGAGGAGGAGACAAGGGAGATAGAGAGCAGAAGGTCTTGCGAGCAGCGAAGAGGACGGTTTGGGGGATATTTGGAGATAAGGTTGGTGATGTAGCTTGGGGCAGAATTGCAAATTGCTTTGTATGTCATGGTTAGGGTTTTGAATGTTATTCTTTGGAAAATGGGAAACCAGTGGAGGGATTGGCAGAGAGGAGTGGTGGACACCAAACGTTTCGTAAGGTGGATGAGTCTGGCAGCAGCATTCATGATAGACTGAAGAGGGGATAGCTTGCGGAGGGGTAGGCCAATTAGGAGGGAGTTACAATAGTTAAGGCAAGTAATAACAAAGGAGTGAATAAAGTGCTTAGTAGTGCCAACGGTTAGGAAGGGACGAATTTTGGAGATGTTTTGGAGGTGAAGTCTGCACGATTTGGACAGTGATTGGATTTGGGGCTGAAAGGACAGGTCAGTGTCTAGGATTACACCTAGTACCTTGGCATGAGGGGAGGGACTGATAGTTGTATTATTGATCTTTATGGAGAAGTCAGGGGGAGGGGCACTGGCTGGAGGAAAAATTATATCAGTTTTAGAAAGATTGAGTTTGAGGAAGTGATGTGACATCCAAACTGATATGTCAGTTAGTAAGTTAGTAATGCGAGAGGAGACTGAAGGAGTGAGGTGAGGAGTAGAGAGATAGATTTGTGTGTCATCAGCATAGAGGTGGTATTGGAAGCCATGGGAGTTTATTAACAGACCAAGGGAGGAGGTGTAAATGGAGAAGAGAAGGGGTCCAAGGACAGAACCTTGGGGTACCCCAACCAAAAGAGGAAGTGGAGAGGAGGAAACAGAGTTATAGGTCACACTGAAGGAGTGCTCTGACAGGTAGGAGGAGAGCCAGGAGAAATCAGAGTCTTGAAGGCCAAAAGAGTGGAGTTTTTTTAAGGAGGAGGGGATGGTCAACAGTATCAAAGGCTGCAGAAAGGTTGAGTAGTATGAGTATGGAGTAGAAGCCATTGGTTTTAGCAGTTAGTAGGTCATTAGTGAGCTTTAGTAGGGCAGTTTCAGTGGAATGTAGCAAGTGAAAGCCAGACTGTAAGGGGTCAAGAAGGTTGTTGGTTGTCAGTGAGGTAGAAGTTAAGACGGTTGTAGACTAAGCGTTCTAAAAGTTTTGATGCAAACGGGAGCAAGGAGATGGGTCTTAAGTTGCTCAGGCTGGTGGGATCCAGTGATGGCTTTTTACGTATGGGGGTGATCAGGGCATGTTACTAAAGGGGAGGAGAAAGTGCCAGTAGAGAGGGAGAGATTGAAGATGTGGGTGAGGGAACATAAGATAGAAGAAGAGGGTAAATGTAGTAGATGTGAGGGAACAGGATCCAGGGGACAGGTGGTAATGCGGGCTTCTGAGAAAACTTTAGAGACCTCTTCTGTAGTAGCAATGTCAAAAGAGGAGAGTGTTGAGAGTGAAATTGTATAGGGTATGTTACGTGGGTAAGATTTCTGGACAGTGGAGATGTCCCCACGAATTGCATCAATCTTGTTTTTGAAGTGGTTTGCAATCTCGTGAGCAGTGAGCGAGTGACTGGGTGGAGGTGGTGGCGGCGAAAGTAGAAAGTTAAAAGTGGAGAAGAGACGACGAGAACTGGAGGACAGAGTATTAATGAGGGTGACAAAGTAGGTTTGTTTGGCAGCATGGAGGGAGGAAGTGTATTTTAACAAGGCAGATTTCTATTGGGTGAACGCATGCTGGGATTTGGTTTTACGCCACACTTTCTCCAGTGCACGGCTATGACTCTTAAGGTTTCTGGTGTCGTCGGTCTGCCAAGGTTATAATGGTCAGGGCCTGACATTTTTTGAAGTGAGAGGAGCAAGAGAATCCAGTGAGGATGAAAGTGAACTGTTGTAGATAGGCCAGGTTAGGGCAAGATAGGGCTATGATTTTGTCATGGAGGTGGTCAGTTGCAGAGTAGAAAAGAGAAGGAATAAAGTGGTGAAGGTTTCTGTGGGTAATTGTTTTCTGCTTGGTGGGACAGGTGGTTGGAGATGAGCACATTGTGAAAGTGATAAGGTTGTGGTCAGAGACATGAAAGGGGGTGTTGGTGAGGTTGTAGGGGGTGCAAAGATGGGAGAAGACAAGGTCAAGGGTATTACCATCAGAGTGAGTGGGGGCTGTGTCCATTGTATAAGATCAAAGGATGAGGTTAAGTTGAAAAGTTGGGATGCAGCTTGACTGTTAACATTGGTGGGGATATGGTAATCACCAATATAATAGTGGGCAATGTGGAGGAGAGAAAGTACGGCAGCCAGGCAGAGAAGTCATCAAGGAAGCATGACAATGGTCCAGGAGGCCAATAGATCACAGCAATCTTTAGAGAAATGGGAGAAAACAGACAAATACAATGTGTCTCAAAAGAAGAGAAAGATAGAGAAGGAGGGATAGTCAGGACTTGAAAGGTGCTCAGTGGGGATAGAAGCAAAACAACTCCACCTCCTTTCCGTCCATTGGGTCTGGGTGAGTGAGTCCAGTGGAGGCCTCCATGAGAGAGAGCTGCATGCGAGGCAGAATCTGACTTTGAAGCCATGTTTCTGTGATTGCAAGAAGGTTATGGGAGTGGGAGACAAAAAGGTCATGGACATAAGTGAGTTTATTGCAGACAGAGTGGGTATTCCAGAGGGCACATGAGAAGCAATGAAAAAGCATTAACCTCTTCCCTTTAGTTTGAATCATAGACAAGGAGACATTTGTTTTCCCAGACAACCTTCAGAACAGGGGTTGTTCCAAAGCCTATTCTCACTAAAAGGCTGCATTAAATGTGCACTGCAGTAGCCCTGTAGAAAGGTGCTGGGATCACTCAAGTGTGAATTTAGCCTAAATGTTAAAAAACATTAAACCATGGATCACAGACGCTCATCTATTATGATATATGACTATTTCAAATCCTTAGGGCTAGTGTTGACATGCTCAGAACTGCTTCTCTCTCTATACAAGTGTATGGAAATGCAAAGGCAGTTTCAGGCAAGTCAATTGCAAGTCAGAAGGAGGTCAACTACAGGTAAATGCACCTGTCAATGAATTCTAATCAATCTCAGAATTGTCTCAAACTGATACAAAACGCATGCTGCATTTGCCCAACGAAGACTGTTGACACAGCCCATTTGAAAGGTAAAGTGGTAAAGGTAAAGTGGTTGTAATCTTCAGACATGAAAAATTAACAAAGCACATTCCACTATAGTGTGTACTCGTCTAAATACAATGCACCGAGTCTGATTTCTCTCTGATCTCTCTGCTATCTGCATGAGTTAGTGAAAAGACTCCAAGCCAACACAACAGCCTGGAGGGAAATGGACTCCCCCTTCCAGAACTCGACAGGTGACTCACAGCCTCAGCTCTCAGTGCTTTTTCTATGAGCCTGTCAAAGGGGGGTGAGTTATTTTCCTCCACTCAGCTATCAGATTACCCTACAGGTCTGTGCTCTATCTCTGAATTGTGTAATGTCATATCCCCGCCCTGCAGAGCTCAGATATGCTGTGTAAAAAAAAAGGTTGTAGAAGAGAGATTGCTGCAGATTAACAGGTACAACTTGTACATGAGGATTTGTATCATCTCTGTATCTCCTGAGTCTAGTCACTTCACTAGGTATTTGTATTGGTTTTCAACCATTGAATGCAATTCATTTTTAGGTTTATAAATATGTTTAATATATGTTTCATAAGAAATCTAACATACGACATGTTGATCACATGCTTTTGTTGAATAGGAGCTTCCCTATTTGAAAAGCGATTGCCTAACTTTTATCAGCCATTTAAAGCTCATTACATCCTTTAAAAAAACACAGTTCTCATTCCCTATTAACTCAAACGCACTTTGCCAAACTCTGTGACATGTCCTGATTTTCTCTAAAATTTGACAAAGCTACAACTCGCAATTTCACACGTCAATATTTGTAACCAAAAAACATCGGTTAGGGTCCTGCACCTGGAAAATATTTTAAATCAGGTCATTTCCATTAAGAGTTTTTCATTAAAGATTTTTTACAAATATTTGCAACAAAGGAATAACAACGCCCAAAAGGCTCATATCAAAAGACACATAAACAATGTTTCTTCAAAATATAGTAAGGAAAAGCTTTACACACCAGGAAATCTGATTAATAATGAATGCTCTATCAAGGGAGATGACCCCTGCTACTTCACATTAGTCCCCCCATGAATATGATTCCCAGTGATGAAATGACACCATAAATATCCTCTAGTGATAATTACTGAGATCACAATTTATCTGACTGACCCTAACTATTGAATGTTTGTGTTGCAGAGTGTGACCCCAGTAAATGTGCAAATAAATCTCCCAACTGTGGACTTGGCTATGAAGCTATCGGTGGAATTCCAGAAGGACACTGTTGCCCCATATATAAATGCTGTAAGTTGAAATTGATATTTTATGTTGTTTTTGCTGCTTGCAGGGGTAAAAATATTCACATATGCATCTCTGCCATCCATATAAAGGACATCTTTAGATTGCATTATTCATATTATTGCATTGATTTGTTATTAAGCTCCAGCTTTATCTTACTTTAGAGATATTTAATCGCATTTCTTATGTCTCTTGGTCAGGAAGTTAAAGGTCCAGTACCACCTTCAAAAGTTATACATACCTGTTCCTACTACGGAAAAATCTTCATTGTTCATTCTGCTCAGCCCTGGCCCCTGCACAGCCTTTTCTTTAAAATTCCCCCAGGTGGGCTCTCTATTCATTTCCCATAGAAAGAACGCCTACCCTCCTCTCAGTGCTGAGTGTCTTTCTATAGAAATTAATAAAATGTGAGGAATGAAGGTTTAATTGTTATCTAAGGGAAATGATCATAGCAATAATGTAGACAGTAGGGGCTGCTGCTTTAGTAACATGTTTCATGTGACACCCTGAATACAGTTATAACATGTAACATATTACTAGGGGTGAACTTATCCTTTAAGAAAAAAAGTACATTTATAAATCACAGCAATGTGCTTTACAAATTTGCTCTCCATTGAAAATTGCCCCCCCTCATTTAAAGAAATTGTAAAGGTAAAAAAAATAAATAATAACCAACATGTCTATACTTACCATACTTGCTCTGTGTAATGGAATTGCACAGAGCAGACGCAATCCTCCTCTTCTTGGTTCCCCCCCGCCGGCGCTCCTGGCCCCTCCTCTCTGTCCAGTGCCCCCATGGAAAGTCGCTTGCCATGGGGGCACTTGTGCATCCATTGACACAGACAGCGGGACTCAGCCCCGCCCCCCGCTCACTTGCTTTAATTGACAGCAGCGGGAGTCAATAGCTCCCAGTGCCCCAGCAAAGCCGCCGAGACCCAAAAGTGAGGGGAGAGAAGAGCTGCAGACGTGCACCATGCTGGATCAAATGAGAGCTCAGGTAAGTAAAAGAGGGTGGGGTGAGGGGGGATGCTGATGCCTAAAACATTTTTAGCGCAATGCAAGAATTGCATTAAGGTAAAAAACGTTTAGGCTTTAGAACCACTTTAAAGGACTGCTGAAACAGAAAATGTATGTAAAGCCAATTAGATATGGAATGGTTGGGGAAGGTTTAGATACTTTTGTCAATTTTTTATTGCTGTCTCTGTCTCTGCTGGGCCATTAATACATCTGTTTGTCCTGGTGATCTCTCTCATTGTGACACACAGTCAGACAAAACATTCTGAGTTATCATCAAAGCAACAGATGAGGGAAAATCGGTGAGGACACCAATTTCTGTAACAAAGTTCCATTCCCTTTGGAGAGGTCTCCTCTCATTTCCTTTAGCATCTCCAAGACAGGAAGCAAAGAGAAATCTCCTAAGTTTCAATGGGGGGTTTAACCCTTCCTTATCTAAAACTAAGAAAAAAAAGCTTTGTCTTTACATACACATTAAATACAGCATGTTGTGCATGTATGAAATTAACTGCTGTCCTCTCTTGCAGCCCGGAAGAAAGTCTGTGTACATGGAAGTGCAGAATACTTGGTAAGCTCAAAAAATGAGACATCCTGGTGATGAATAAAGGCTAATTTCACCTTTGGTATTTGTTTTTTACACCCATGTTTAGGGTGTAACATGTAACATGTTCCAGCTTGTGCTCAGCTCACCCCATTCACTGTGACAGCGGATGGGGAAACCTCTCCCTACACCTACTGTCACATTTTAAAAATGGCGTGGCTGTGTGGGGATCTACCCATACAGCTGAGTTATTAATTTACAGGGATCTGTGAATGAAGAAACTACAAGTTCTGTCTGCACTGCGGCAGACAGCTTGTAGTTCTCAATGAACTGTGAGGATGTTGATGAGCACCCTCCTAGTTCATCTTAACTTTCTCCAGCTTTCAAACAGAAAACCCATGCAAAAGTATGGGCAAGAAAACTGGAGTAGAGGTGTCAGCAGGAGCTATGCAGGCTCCTGTAGGAAAAAATAATAACTGCACATTTTTCTTTTTTGGACTACAATAATATGTGCATTTATTATTTTTTCCTAAAAGGCAAACTTAGTCTTTAACTCATTTGTATGCTGCTGGACATCTGTGCTTGCTTTTATATTCAATTATGTGTATAGGTATTAGTGTGATGTTATATGTGAACAAATGCTAAGTAAAACACTACCACCCAAAGCATTTAAAACAATTACTGGTACACCTTTACCAACTGTATATAGTTTACTTATGCATTCCTTCAAAGGGATTATGTTTTCAAAGGTAATCAGTTTTCAATTAAGCCTCCTTTATTTACCTAATTAACCAATGCTCCTGAACCATACTCTATGTATGGGACATGACTACAGAAGACCTCTTCCACTCCATAGCAGAAGAAGCTGGAAATCATGCAGCAGATACAGAGCACAGGAACTTATCAGCTCAAAATAATTTTGGCAGACTTTTTGCACTTAAACACCTAAATCATGGGTGCTCAACTTCCAGCTGTTGCAGAACTACAAGCCCCATGAAGCATTGCAATCCTGACAGGTACAAGTCCCATGAGGAATTGCAAGGCTAGCAGGTATAAGCATACCCCCCAAAGGCAAGGGCATGATGGGACTTGTAGTTTTGCAACATCTAGAGGGCCACAGGTTGAGCACTGACCTAAATCAAAATGCGTTCAGTGGTATATCTAACAAACTAAGCCTAGCCATACACTATGCAAATTGTGAATGGTTCCTAACTAAAAAATCAAAGGATCTGGGCAAAAAATCTGTTGGCCAACCAGCAGCTGCATCCAATCCTGATGCAGTGGCTCTTTGAGTATTCTAACAGTTGCTGGTGCCTGTTGTCAGAATACAATATCTGCAGTGGGAGATTCATCTTTCTACCATGAATAGCATGGATGGAGGAATCAGTCAGATTTGTTTCACCCAGCCCACAGGCTGAACAAAAAAATCTATTTGTATATGTAGATAGCATATAATTGAAATTCATTATTACGGTTTACATCATTTTAAAGTGCTATTCAGCACAACATAATCAATATTGCAGCATAATGAATTGGAGCATCCATTATAGAATCTAGTCACTAATGGGTGGGGGGTTAATAAATTACCAGGAGGAAAAGTGGGTACCACCATTTTGGTAATATCCACCAATAGCCTGTATAACAAGGAGACAGTCAGGAAGAGTTTGGAGATTTACACATCCTAAAATAGTTTCATTTTGCGGCATACAATTGTACTTAACATTACCTATATACTGTACTTTTATTGATATGGTATTCTCTCTCTACAGCCCGGAGCTGCAGTGCTTTCAGACAGGTGCCAGACCTGCGTGTGCGCAGACAATGCCACTACAGATCTAGGCGTTGAGATACGATGCACACATGTGCCTTGCAGTAAAGCATGCCCACTGGTAAGTAGAGTATTATAACCTATATACAATATAACATGCCCTGGGCTGTCTTGTATGAGTTATGATTTTTATGAACATGTCTGTATGAGATATTAACAAATCCTATGTTTTGCTTATTGTAGGGCTTTGAGTTGAAGGAAAGCAAAACCGATTGCTGCGGTGAATGTGTACAAACTCAATGCGTCATCAATGACAATAATAATTTGATTCTGTTGAAGGTATATAACTCTTAATATTTTATCTTCCAATACATACATATAGCAGGTCAACTAAATCTTTCTTGATTAGGTGGCAAAGTCCCTTTCAAAATCATTTCTTTTAAGAACATCTTAACTTTGTTACAATAGTTTCATATATGACTTGCACATTACTTGTGAGGTCAATAGAGAATGCCAGTTTATTTCTTATATTACGTCACATTAAACTGACTTGTTCTTTTTATTTAATAAAACGCTAAAATTACAAAAATATCTTCTGTTAGAAAAGTGCCAGTGTCATAGATAAGAAGTGCCGAAATAGTGTTTCTAAGGTAGTGCTTAGCACTGCCAGCAATCTTAGCAAATTGCTTAGAAAATTCAATTTGGTTACCCCTTGTAGTAACACATAAACCTCAAAACTTTTAAAAGATGAATGCAAAAAAAATCCCCAAAAAAACAAAAAAAGTGCCAGTGCTTACATATTTAAACCAGTGAATTCATACATACATTTCCAGTTCTTAAAACAAGTGAACACATATATCAACAAATGTCCATAATAATTGGCAAAAAATCTTCTCTCAGAAAAGTGCAAGCATGCTGAATAAGAAGTGCTGAAATAGTGCTTATCACTGCCAACAATCCACTCCATGTGAGTTGTGCCCTATCCCCAATAGGTCCAAATTCACCAGATAATGTTGAGCCCCTGTAGCTTATGCCAAAAAAGATCTGCAAAGGCTTTTCCACATCTCCACTGTGTGTGGCTACTTGTCTCCTCTCTTTGCTACTCCTCTCACATAGAACCCTGGTAACAACTCTCATGCATGGAAAGAGTCAAAACGAAAAGGATTTCATAGCACAGACTGTTTTTATTATTATCTGTGAGACAGTCAACAGTAAATGGCTTCAAACATGCTTGGGATAAACATAAATCCATAGTCAGACAACAAGGTTAATGTAAAAAAAAATAAAAATAAAAAAAAATTAAAAAATAAAATAAAAAGGGGCAGACTCGATGGACTACTCAGTCTTTTTCTGCCGTCACTTTTCTATGTTTCTATGTTTCTATTATCTATTTTTAAAAACACTTTAAAACCTCTCACATTTTTGGGGTGCCTCCCTGACACCCAGGGATCAAATAAGTATTTATTTCCTATTATTTTAGTCTCCATCTAGTGACCATAATGTGGTATTTTCCTAGTTCATGCTATTCTTATGAATGAAGAACATCCAGCAATGAAAGCAAATAGCCTTATAACATTCGATTTTGCAGACATTTGCAGAGTAATTTTACAGGTTGTATAGCCCTTGCAATTTTTTAAATACACCCCATTGTGTTGTGAGAAATAATTTTCAGGTGTGATAGCCTCCTGAGAGTGTTTCAAATACTGTATATACAGTACTTGTTACTTATAGCTTTTTAGATTTATGGCTCCTTTACACTGTTATTGAAGAATCTCCTGAAATATTTGTTGCTAGTATTGCTAAACCATAATTCCTGTTTTTCAGAATAAGGAAACATTGCGTGCAAAAGGTGACAACTGTACACTCTACAGCTGCAATCAAATCAAAACAAGTTTCATCACATCCACCTCGACAATTTCCTGTTCAAACTTCAATGAAAAGGATTGTGAACCTGTAAGTAGTGTGAAAATTCTTGCTAGAGCTGAACAATGACTTACTTATTTTAACCCACAAACAGGGCAGAATATGCAGCGAAGCATTACTCTGCTGTCAACTGCTTAACTGTGATTGGCCATCACAGTGATCGGAAGGCACAGCGCCACTCTGATTGGCTCTGTGCTTTTTACTTATGATCTCTGCTGTCAAATGATGACAGATTATAGCAAAGAGTAATGAAAAATGTAAAGGACATTTTAAAATTTCCAGTAAAAAAAGCTCCCCCTAATGGCTGTTTTAGGGCATAGGCCCTTAGGCAGGTGGTTACCATACTAACATCAACAAAGTCCACACTTAGCTTGAGTCCAATAAACCTTGAGTCTATTTTATGTGATGGTTGCATTCAACAACCCATCACCCAACTAAAACCTTACAATGGAGTTTAATTGATTTTTGCACAATCAAGAACCATACCCTGCTGTGACAATAACCCTTTTCTTAGCTTTCCAACCCAATATTACTAGTCAGGCTCTAAGCCTGATGGGATGCAGGAGGGTGGGACAATCTCTCATGGACGCATGTTGCCTTTTGGTTCCTCGTCATCCTATTATGACTCCACTTCCTCCCTTTACCGGTCCCTACTCTTGCCTGCTTTAAATCCACCTCACCTTTACTGTATGGTTTTACATTACTAATGGATTGCCCCTAAGGCCTTGTATACACAGGCTTCACCTTGTATAAGGTCAGTGTGTACAGCATGAATTTTTTGCAAAGCTGGTTCTAAAGCCTAAACATTTTTTCACCTTAATGCATTGTGTCCCGGATGGCTTAGACATTTGTGGACATCGCTGGAGGGAGATGGGGCTCAGGTAAGTAATTAGAGGGGTGCTGGGGAGGCTGCTACACACAGAAGGATTTTTTTATCTTAATGCATAGGATACATTAAGATAAAAAATATTCTGCCTTTACAACTCCTTCAAGGTAAAAAATGTTTAGGCATCAGTATCCCCTCTCACCTTTTACTTACCCAAGCCCTCATTCGATCCAGCACTGTGCACATCTGCAGCTCTTCTCTACCTTCACTTCCGGGTCTTGCTGGCTTTGCTGGGCATTGGCTCCCAGTGCTGTCAATCAAAGCCCATAATGGGGGGGATGGGGGGGTGGGGGGAAAGCCGAGACACAGCAGGGGGGCTTGGGAGCAAGCATGCACTAGTTCCCACATGGGAAGCTGCTTCCCATGGGGGCACTGGGCAGAGAGGAGGAGCCAGGAGCGTCGGCAGCAGACCCGAGAAGAGAGAGTTCATGGCTGCCTTTTGCAATTCCATGAATTCCATTGCACAAAGCAGGTAAGTATAGACATGTTTGTTATTTTTAATTTTTTTTTTACCTTTACAATCACTTTAATCTTCATGCAGGCTTCCATTTCTATTAGTGCTGAAACTTTTTTTAAATGTGCCAGCAGCATGACAGCCAGCAGTGCACTTTTGTTAGGATCTTAGTTTAATATCCCGAAACTGGGGATGAAAAGCTTAAAGAAAGCTGGTAAACTATTAAAGAGTTTCTGAAAGCTTTGCAAATACTTATTTTAATTGCTGTACACATTTCTGTTATGCAAGATGTGTAAGACGTCTGCGTGTTCATGACCTACCGTATATACTCGAGTATAAGCCGAGTTTTTCAGCACATTATTTGTGCTGAAAAAGTCCCCCCTCGGCTTATACCCGAGTCAGTGTCTGTGGGTGATCAGTAGATTCACATTAACCACTTGCCGACCGCCGATCGGCATCTGACGGCGACAAAGTGGCTCGTTCCCGCAAATCGCTGTCATACGACGGCGGCTGCGGGAACGTGTATAGTGAGCGCGCGCGCGCCGCCGGAGGCGCGCCCGCGCGCTCACTGTGTCCAGGGGGGGCCAGGGAGCGGGTGCGGCGGCTTCGATTGCCGCCGGCCACCCGCGATGCCCCCCCGGAGCGAATGAGCGGAGGTCCGTGTATGTAAACACGGACCTCCGCTCTGTGTGAGGGGGAAGGGCTGTGATCACAGCCTTCCTTTACGTGAAGGCTGTGATAACTTCCCTTCCCCAGATAGGGCATCCCCATAACAGTTAGAACACGCCCAGGGAACATAGTTAACCCTTAGCGCGCCCCCTGCAGGTTAACCCCTTCACTGCCAATGGCATTTACACAGTAATCAGTGCATTTTTATAGCACTGATCGCTGTATAAATGCCAATGGTCCCAAAAAAGTGTCAAAACGTTCCGCCATGTCCGCTGCAATATCGCAGTACCGCAAAAAATCGCAGATCGCCGCCATTTTTAGTAAAAAATAAAAAAAAATTAAAAACCCCAAAAATGAATTCTCATCATCCGTAAACGCGACCACTTTTGCGCAAACCAATCAATAAACGCCGATTGCGATTTTTTTTATCGCAAATATGAGGAAGAATATAAATCGGCCAAAAACGGTGAAAAAAAATGTTTTTTTATATTTTTTTTTGGAATTTGTATTTTAGGAAAAAGTAAGAAATTTGGGTTTTTTTGCAAAATTGTCGCTCTTCTTTTGTTTATAGCGGCGATCAGAAATGACGCAGCGGTGATCAAATACCACC
>BLSH010280915.1:22023-34317 GCA_018402905.1 Glandirana rugosa | reverse complement strand
TCCTCCTTTAAGTGTGCAGCATCAATCCTTGTACTTGTTTCCATCACCAAAAAAGACCGCATGCAGGTGATCACACCAGAGGCTTACCAGATGTCTGGATTAAAATCACCTGTATATCAGAGAAAACCTCAGCCAAATATCCCTTAAATGAGGTCCACACTTCCAAGGAACAATCAATCCCCCATGTATCACTCATAAGAAACAGAGAAGATTCCTCATAGTGTATCTCTTTAAGCAGGTGAATTTATTTAAAAGGATAAAATTGCGCTTACATCAAACCATAAAATCATTCGCAGTGTGAAAAAGCAGAGACATCTACCAGTCAGCTGTTCCTCGCTCCTCTCCTCTCCTTAGCGAGCGTACTAGCCTCTGATGTGCCTGATGCATCAGCTCTGGGGCATGGCTACACGGCAGCCCGAGGAGAGCTGATGCATCAGGCACACCAGAGGCTTTTAAATAAATTCACCTGCTTAAAGAGATACACTATGAGGAATCTTCTCTGTTTCTTATGAGTGATACATGGGGGATCGATTGTTCCTTGGAAGTGTGGACCTCATTTAAGGGATATTTGGCTGAGGTTTTCTCTGATATACAGGCGATTTTAATCCAGACATCTGGTAAGCCTCTGGTGTGATCACCTGCATGCGGTCTTTTTTGGTGATGGAAACAAGTATGAAGGATTGATGCTGCACACTTAAAAGAGGACTGTTTATGGACACTTATATTGTCGCAATTTTGCACCAGTTTGTCTTGCACATATAGTTTGCACTGGCACTTTTGCTGCGACTTTGCATGAACTTTTTGCACATTATTGCATTATTTGCACTATGGTTTATTGATTTATTTATTGATTATAGCGCTGCTTTTTACTATGATTTAATATAGTGAATGTTTACAGTTTTTATTTATTTATTTTTTTTACTGGTAATGGCGCCGATCTGCAATTTTTATCGGGACTGCGATATTGCGGCGGACATGTCAGACGTTTTTGACACTTTTTTGGGACCAATGACATTTATACAGTGATCACAAATGTAAATATCCACTGATTACTGTATAAATGTCATTGGCAGTGAAGGGGTTAACCTGCAGGGGGCAGTGAAGGGGTTAACTATGTTCCCTGGGTGTGTTCTAACTGTGGGGGGGGGGGTCGGGGTTGGCAGGGGCATGACAGATCTAACTGATCCCAGTGACAGGGATCAGTAGATCTGTCATG
Organism: Glandirana rugosa; assembly: GCA_018402905.1. Classification (NCBI taxonomy): domain Eukaryota; kingdom Metazoa; phylum Chordata; class Amphibia; order Anura; family Ranidae; genus Glandirana; species Glandirana rugosa. Next base: position 33,101 of record BLSH010280915.1, on the reverse strand, counting down.
CCCCCCCTCACAGAACGGGGAACCACCGTGTTTACATCGGCGGTTCCCCATTCCGGCTTTCTGGAAGGAGATTGCGGGTCTCCGGCAGACATCGGGTCCGCCCGACCCACGGGCACGCTCCTGCAGCGTGCGGCGGCACGTGCGCGTGCTGCTCGTGCCCGCAGGAGCGCGCCCAGCACGAGCCAAATGGGAGGACGTCTATAGACGTCCTCCCGGCATTTTAGCGCCGCGCTGTAGCCGTCATTCGGCTATGGCGGCGGCGCAAGGTGGTTAAAGCAGAACCTTGGTTAAGAGAAAATTGCTATAAAATAGGGAAGAGACTTTACATAACTCTTCAGCTAAAAAAAAAAAAATCTTAGCAATTTTTTTATTTTAGGGCCAGTTCACACCACAAAAACGCACTCCAGATGCATTTCGGATGCATTTTTGCTTACAGTTCCCAAAAATTCACTTTGGATGCATTTCTGCGCATTGTTAATGGATGCGTTTTTAATGTGTTGCAGTGCATTTTTTCCCTCTCTTGTTTTTCCAAGGTTTCCAGGGTTTTTGATGCATTCCGGTGCACTCTGGTGCATTTTTGATGTTTGTTGGAGCGTTCCAGTACAGTTCAGTGTAGAAAAAAATGCATAATGTTTTAAATTTTTTTACTGCACTGGAACACACTTTGCTGCTGTGATCTATGCAATTGGAACCCATATAACCTATTAGTCATGCATTTTTGATGCAGAAAGAAAACGCACTACACTGCATCTGTTGTGGACTGACACCTCAGTGTACACTGCCCGCTGAGTATGCACAGTGCAGTTTATATCTCTAAGATGCTGAGATTGGAGCTGGGTGCTGGAACAAAGTATGTTCAGGGGTTGCATTATCAATGGTCACTAGCTGGCTTAAACGGAACAATGGGAACTAGAAAGTGGGAAAAAGATAGAGGGAAGATGGCAGCTTTTGTAGATGGAGAGAGAAGGAACAAGGAGAGACGGTTATAATCTGTCGGTGCTGGAAGAGGGAAAGCAGACAAGTGAGTCTGCCATAATAAGTAAATATGCTGTGTATAGTTGCACATTATGGCAAGAGCTGCAGAATTACAGTTCCAGTTTTAAAATAGCTGGTCCATTAGATTCTATTAAAAAAGAGATGCAATGGTAGTTTTGAGGTAAAATCTTAGGGCCTGAGATGAAGCAATATCAAACAAGTGCCCTAAATAAATGCATATTTTTATCTAAAGCATTATAGGCAATAAGAAAAAAAGCTAACTTGTGTTAGAAATTAAAAACAAAAGAAGTCTTCAGCATTAATAAACAAGTCCAGTTGAACATGACAATCTATCTACCTACCACTATTTATACCATGACCTGGATAAAGAAGAACATCCAGAGGCATTCGCGTTTAACAGTAAGAAAGTTGAACTTAAATTTAAATTTAAGTAAGAAAAATAGTCCAATATATCAGAAAACTGTTTTACAGAGTTTTAAAATGCCCTCTAAATCAGGACCTTTTTACCCACTTCAGCCCCAGAAGGATTTCCCACGTTAGGGCCAGAGCACTTTTTGCGATTCAGCACTGTGTCGCTTTAACTGACAATTGCGCAGTCATGCGACATTGTACCCAAACAAAGTTTGCGTCCTTTTTTCCCCACAGATAGAGCTTTCTTTTGGTGATATTTGATCACCTCTCTGTCATTTCTGATCACCGCTATAAACAAAAAAAGAGCGACAATTTTGCAAAAAAAAACAAAAAAAACAATATTTCTTACTTTTTGCTAAATTACAAATAATGAAATAAAAAAATAAATAAAAAGAAATATATAAAAAAACAAATGTATTCATCGGTTTTAGCCGATTTGTATTCTTCCTCATATTTTTGGTAAAAAAAAATCGAAATCGATGTTTATTGTAGGTTTGTGCAAAAGTTGCCATGTTTGCAAACCATGAGAATTAATTTCTGGCGTTTTTTTTTTTTCTTTTTTAATAGTAATGGCAGTGATTTTTATTGGGACTGTGATATTGGGGCGGACATGTTACACATTTTTGACACTTTTTTGGGACCAATGAAATTTATACAGTGAACAGAAATTGAAATATCCACTGATTACTGTATAAATGTCATTGGCAGTGAAGGGGTTAACCTGCAGGGGGAGATCTAGGAGTTAAGTGTGTTCCATAGGCGTGTTTTAACTGTGAGGGGGCTGGGCTACCATGGGCATAAGAGATCTAACTGATCCCAGTGACAAGGATCAGCAGATCTTTTAAATGCCCACTGACAGAGCAAGGAACCGCCGTGTTTACATCGGCCGTTCCCCGTTCTTCCTCTCTGCCAGGCAATTGCGGCTCACCAGCCGAGATGGAGTCCGCCTGAGCTGCGGACACACTCCTGCAGAGTGCGGCGGGCACGAAAGCGCGCTAATTCACAGGACGCTGCCACTCTGCAGCAGTAAAAGTATGCGAGCCTGTCGGGAACCGCTTAACATAATGTTTATTTCTTTCCCAATTTCTCCCTTCCTTGTGCCACCAGATACAGTATATGTGCTAGAATCCAGAATAAAGTCAAATGGGGTGTATAGTTTTTCCTGTTCAACGGAGCACTTATTTTATAGAAAAACATGCAATAAGTAGAAGGGGAGTGTGTGCAAGTGCCAATGTCAGGGCCGATTTACAAAACAGCTGATCACGTATTCTTCTTTACAAGATTTACTTCTTCTATTTAATAGGCATTTGGCAGCATGCTGTCTCTCCTGCTGTACTTTTTCCTTAAGGGCTTCTACATCCTTTCTCTTCTCTGGGGGAACTAGTATGGAAATATAAACCTTAACAACTACCCACCCATACATACTGTACATGGAGAAGAATAGCTTTGATAATGTTGTGCTAAATAAAGTTTAAAGTTATCCTGGAATGCTGTTGGCTGCATCGTTGGTGTTGTTGATGTAATATAGGGATGAAGCCCAATCTTTATGGTGGTGCACATGAGTTCAGTCTCAGTAAAATCGTAAATAATTCTGCTAGTTAGATGGGCAGTCCCTATGTGCTCAGTCTCTGCCAGTTGCAACAGGTTAATGGCAGCAGTGTCCTCTCACCAGTCCAGAGATACAGCAAGGGTCTCACTGTTCAGATGTCAGCTCACGTCTGGAACTGCCTGGAGTGACTCCGGTCCTCTGCACATGGCTGCAGGCTTATGGTAGGTAGATTTGCACACAGGATCAGTGATGTGCACACCTCTTTATACTTGGTTTGCTTTGGGAATTGTTGTACATCCATGCATTCAAGTATAACTAAAGGCAACATACATATTTTAGTAAATCCTCATATAAATACCTGAAAGTTACATATGGTAATAAACATAATAACTGAAATGATTATTTTCCTACCGTATAGCTGCAACTGTGGTCTGTAATACCCTTATTCATTACTCCTTTGCTGTACACTACTAGTAATGATGCGAGGAGTTGAGCAGAGCTCAGATATCATTTCCTTTCAGTGAAATAGCGTCTCTATCTGTCAGTCCTCCTGCCTTCTATGATGCTCAGTCTATTTTACATCCACACCCATCTGCCAATCAGTAGCTGGGTGTGTGTTATGTAAAACAGGCACAAGTCATTACAGACGAGCTACGGCTCTAGGATCTAAAGCAGTGGGCGGACAAAGGAGGGACATAGGTGGGCGTGGGTGGGGCTTCACAGGCCGATGGTGAGCGGAGCTCAATGGGATTCTGTGTGGAATGCAATCCCTCAACTTCCCATGTGATACAAGAGCCATTCCCCCACTGATGTCAGGACGTTTTTACAGCGAGATAAACGCGAATGGGGACAACAGGTGTTCGACACAGGCAATTAGAAAACAAGGAAGTAAAGTTGTCACTTCATTAAAGCAAGTGCACATGAGAGCAGGAGACAAGGTAGATATCTCAAAATCCTTACTGCTTTTTGCAAAACAAACAGTGACATGTTTAACAGACTGTATAGGTACATAACATATTGTTTTTTTTTTTTCATTTTGGCCATCGTTCTTCTTTATTTTTTTGTTTACAATATTTTATTAGAAGGTTTTTGCAATACAAAAATACAGAGTATTGTGTAGAAAATACAGAATATCAAAAAATAAGATGAGACTTGTATAAGCACAGAACAAGTGACAAAAAGGTTATATAGAAAAGTAGAAACAGAAGATATCTTAAAAAGAAGCCATATATGTCATACAAAACATCGAGGAGACCCATCATTCTGGAGGAATAGAGCGATTATCCCAAAGGGACCATTTTGCATCATAGATTTGCATATTGTCATAAATTGAGTGGTATATTCTTTCAGTAAGTTTAATCATATTCATTCTGCTAAGTACTTGTTGCCAGGGGAGATGAGGTGAGAGCCAATTGCAGGCTATCATCCATTGAATGGAACTCAGTAGTGAGTGAATAAGTCTTAAGCAGGGTTAGGGACATCTGGGATGTTTTGGTAAAGAATACAAATGCGGGGTGACAAGGTAATTTGCCTATTAGCGATTCAAAGTATATCGTTCTTCTTTAACCTGTCCAGATCCGCGCTATAGACAAAAGACGTCTACAGCGCAGATCTGAAAATCCGGGTGGACGTCCATGGACGTCCGCCCCTTCACACGCTCCCTGCGCGCCCGCGGGTCAGGCGGACTCGATGTCCGCTCCTGACCCGCGATCGCCTTACAGAGCTGTAGAACGGGGAACCGCCGATGTAAACACGGTGGTTCCCCTTTCTGTGACAGGGGACAAACAGATCTACTGATCCCTGTCACTGGGATCAGTGAGATCTGTTATGTCCCGGCCAGCCCATCCCCCCCACAGTTAGAACACACCCAGGGAACATTGTTAACCCCTTCACTGCCCCCTGCAGGTTAACCCCTTCACTGCCAATGACATTTATACAGTAATCAGTGGACATTTAAATTTCTGATCGCTGAATAAATGTCATTGGTCCCAAAAAAGTGTCAAAAATGACCGACATGTCCGCCTCAATATCGCAGTACCGCTAAAAATCGCAGATCGCCGCCATTACTAGTAAAAAAAATAGTAATAATAAAAACGCCATAAATCAATTCCCATAGTTTGTAGACGCGATAACTTTTGCGCAAACAAATCAATAAACGCCGATTGCGATTTTTTATTTTGGGATATTTATTAGAGCAAAAAGTAAAAAATATTGTTCTTTTTTCAAAATTGTCGCTCTTGGTTTTGTTTATAGCGCAAAAAATAAAAAACGCAGGGGTGATCAAATACCACCAAAAGAAAGCTCTATTTGTGGGGAAAAAAGGACATCAATTTTATTTGGGTACAACGCCACACGACCGCGCAATTGTCATTCAAAATGCGACAGCACTGAAACCTGAAAATTGGTCTGGGCAGGAGGGGGGTTTAAGTGCCCAGTAAGGAAGTGGTTAACTGCCATAGTAAAGTTTATTTTCCAAAATTCATCTCCCATAATTCAGTGCTGCCAACCATCAAATCACGTGAGCTCCCCCTGGTGGACAGAGGCAAGGTAGTGTTAACTCATTCAGCTGAAGTCCATTGGGAGCACAGAAAGCACTGCAGCACAGTGCCCTAAATCACACCGTCTTTAGCTAAGCACCTGGCTACAAATAATGAAATAAACATTTTCTACAGGTTTTTGCAGGCACAACTGAAAACTAGTACTCTTACCAGAGATCCATTTTATGCTATGTAAACCCTTTGGCCAGTACATTGATTTTTTTAGGTGCTGAGACTGTGATTCAACAAATTGTGTGAATATTCACTTCAATTATTCAGTCACGAAAAAACTAATTCTTGTTCGCTTTGAATACCCAATCAAGTGAAGATGATTTCCAAATGATTGGATAACATAAGTGATCATTCCCACAATTTGTTGAGTGGAGATTCCCAACTCCTTTAGTAAATCAGCCCAACTGCAGCCCTGTTCTTGACATGGAATTTATCAGTAGCAAAAGCAAGTTGAAATAAGCCCCCAGACCCCAGTAACCTTAACCTGAGGCTCAGGATGATCCTATTTTCCTACTCAAGCCATAAAACTAAGCTAACCCCTGTATGTCTTATCCTTCCCCTAACACTTAACCTATAACTAGGGTTGTCCCAATACCACTTTTTTAAGACCGAGTACGAGTACCGATACTTTTTTGCAAGTACTGGCCGATACCGATTACCGATACTTTTTTTTAATGTCATGTGACAGTAGTACTGATATGCAGCACTGATGGGCAATGATAGGTGGCGCTGATGAGGCGTAGACTGTCAGTATTTATTAATTACATTTTTTTTCCGCTATTTTATTTTTTACAATTCATTTTTTTATTTTCTACAATTTATAATTTTTTAACAACACTTTCTTTTTTTTGGGAGTGGACAATGCCATTGTTTTTTTATTTTATTTTTAAATTATTTTTACAATTTTACTTTAAATTTTTTTTTTTTGCGTTTTTTTTTTTAATCACCCCTGTTGGGGGGGGGGGGGGCTTTGGTGAGATGTCAGGGGTCTAAACAGACCCCCAACATCTCCCCTTTGAGACAGGGAGAAAGGGGTTGAGGATAGAGATTCCCCAGTCCCTTTCTCAGCTGCACTGAAGATGAATGAAGAGGAGACAGTGCCTCCTCTCCATTCATAAACTGAGACATCGTAACTCACAGTTTACAATGCTCAGTAATGAGTGGACAAAGTCACTGACTCTGTTCATTCAGAAAAGGAAAGAGCCTGTAAATTACAGATTTACCGGCTCTTTCCTCCGCTCTCCATTCTGAACAATCCCAAGACAAAGGGAGAACAGATGGGATCGGAGGGGAGGGGGACCGGAGGAGTACAGATCGGGACCGAAGGGGGGGGGCCAGGGGAGTACAGGTCGGGACCGGAGGGGGGGGACCAGGGGAGTACAGATTGGGACCGGAGGGGGGGGATGAGGACTGGAGGTGAACTCAGAGGTGGACACGGGAACTGGAGGAGGAGGAGGGGGGAGTGGAGTAGCACAGAGGAGGACACAGCGGAGGATACAGGGACACTCAGCCCTGTGCGGCTTGCAATAAACCAGCTGAATGCAGCGGAGGGGAGATCGCTGATTGTAATTTCCCCCACCGCTGCACTGATCATCCCTGAGTGTCTTTGTATCCTCCCCGCTGTGTCCTCCTCTGTGCTAAGCCCCCCTCCTCCGGTCATCCTAGTGTCCAAGTATCGGATGAGGCATCGCGAGCATTTGCACGAGTACAAGTACTCGTGCAAATGCTAGGTATCGGCACCGATACCGATACTAGTATCGGTATCGGGACAACCCTACCTATAACCCAATTCTGAAACAGAACCCTTAGCGCTTAACATGTATCCATTGACCTAAACCTAAAAATAACCTTAAAAAAATAATAAAAAGAAAAGAAAAACAAACCCTCTAAACCAAGGAGCAAAAAAATGTATATATTTTAATCCGTAGTGCTCGTTCACACAAGGCGAATACATCAGTGCCCTCTGTAGTGCTGTGTTTACCCACAGGGGGATGCACATATTCAAGTCTATTGGGACACAATGGCTGCAGAGCTGCTGTGTCCCAATAGGACATCTATGTGGGTGCTGGTACATATCCCCAAACTCACCCTGGGTGCATTCGAGGCCATGCACTTGTACCTGAACAGATGACACATAGCAGCGGCCGTGTCCATGCAACCATGTTCCAATAGGCAACAGTGGAACTGGTGGCATTAGGATACATGCAATACTTTTTGCATGCTTGTGAATACTGTGCATTCCCGTGTTGGTGAAATATGGCCCTGCACAAGACACTCATGTCATCACCCCATGAGATTGAGGTCTTAGATGTGGTGGCTGCATTAGTATTCTATATATGTGCTTTTTTCCTTTGTTGTCATCTGATACTGCTAGTAACACACTTCCGACCTTAGAATGACAACCCTCACTCACTGTACTGTATCTATGAAGGAATAGTATTGTCACCATAAGACAGGAAATGTATTAAGGCTACATAACCTCTCCCCCTCTTATCACCTCTTTAACATAGTAGAACAGTGTTTTATAATCTGCAGAGAGAACTATCTGATAACACTGATTAGGGTTTCAATGTAGCATTGTCATCTGACTACAAAAAACAGATGGATTTCTGGTTTAACTGGTATTTATGGACTTTGATTGAATTTTTCAGATTTAACAAATCACTTTCAATGGTATATTTAACAGATAAATAAGATGCAAATAATAAACTATCGTTGTAGGGGTTTGCATACAATGTCACCTTGACCCAAATATGTAGCTTAACATGTAATCCCCTAAAACCCTAACTTAACCCCTGACCCTACCCCAAGCTTGATTGTGTAACCTTTTCAAATCCAAATTTACTTTCTCTTCTGGAAGCAGCAGATGTTTCTTCGCCAAGATTGAAATCCAAAGTATGTACCCATGGCATTATAATAAGGCACTGAAAAACAAAACAAGGTAGCGCTCTATAGGTTAGGCTATGATCAGCAGTAGAAAATGAAAGATCCAATCTCTGAGGATGCAGACAAAATTTTATTTACAGTACTTTGTGTGTTATAATAAGGCACTGCCAAGACTAATTTAAACCAAGAGAGAACATGGATGGCATTCCAGCATTCATCTGTACGTTGGAAAAATATGTGAGTGAGACAGTCTAAGTTTGTAAACCTGTTGACAAGATTTTTTTTTTAATTAAATTAGGGATTTATGGGGCCCTAAATGTACAAAAGAGTGTGGGAACAAGTGTTTATTTCACAGTGAAGAATGTCAAAATGCAGAATTGATGGGGTGACTGTAGATAAGGACAATGTAATTATTTAATCACATAGGGTTCCTTCTATTTTTTCATATTACCAGCTGTATTACAATCCTGGGAAAGGTGTAAACAATGTCTAAATGATGTGTGAAATTTATGAAGAGGTCACAATGAACCTGTCCAGAGGTAGACTTTACACAGTGGTGCTGAAAATGTAAATCAGCTCATGGTCAGAAATGGTCCAGCCATATATTGTGTGCATACAGACTCCTGCAAAATGAGTTGCCATTGATTTTGCAGCAAGCAGCAGTGCAACAAATGTTACATAGTAATATGTACACAGAGATAAATATCAATGTGTATTTAATATTTTTTTAAACACAGCTTGGAATTAATGGAATATTTTTTTGCAATATTACAAATAAAAAATCTAGGCTTGTATGACCATGTACAGTATATATTATCATTTTATGGTCATCTTAATAAAAGAAAAATACTATACAGCGTATATATACATATACACATGCACACACACATATACAGTATCTGACAAAAGTGAGTACACCCCTCACATTTTTGTAAATATTTTATTATATCTTTTTATGTGACAACACTGAAGAAATGACACTTTGCTACAATGTAAAGTAGTGAGTGTGCAGCTTGTATAACAGTGTAAATTTGCTGTCCCCTCAAAATAACTCAACACACAGCCATTAATGTCTAAACCATTGGCAACAAAACTGAGTACACCCCTAAGTGAAAATGTCCAAATTGGGCCCAAAGTCTCAATATTTTGTGTGGCCACCATTATTTGCCAGCACTACCTTAACCCTCTTGGGCATGGAGTTCACCAGAGCTTCACAGGTTGCCACTGGAGTCCTCTTCCACTCCTTCATGAAGACATCACGGAGCTGGTGGATGTTAGAGACCTTGTGCACCTCCACCTTCTGTTTGAGGATGCCCCACAGATGCTCAATATGGTTTAGGTCTGGAGACATGCTTGGCCAGGCCATCACCTTTACCCTCAGCTTCTTTAACAAGGCAGTGGTCATCTTGGTGGTGTGTTTGGAGTCGTTATCATGTTGGAATATTGCCCTGCGGCCCAGGCTCTGAGGGGAAGGAATCATGCTCTGCTTCAGTTTGTCACAGTACATGTTGACATTCATGGTTCCCTCAATGAACTGTAGCTCCCCAATGCCGACAGCACTGATGCAGCCCCAGACCATGACACTCCCACCACCATGCTTGACTGTAGGCAAGACACACTTGTCTTTGTACTCCTCACCTGGTGGCCACCACGCTCGCTTGATACCATCTGAACCAAATACGTTTTTCCTGCTCTCATCAGACCACAGTAATCCATGTCCTTAGTCTGATTGTCTTCAGCAAACTGTTTGCGGGCTTTCTTGTTCATCATCTTTAGAAGAGGCTTCCTTCTGGGATGACAGCCATGCAGATCAATTTGATGCAATGTGTGGCATATGGTCTCAGCACTGACAGGCTGACCCCCCACCCCTCCAACCTCTGCAGCAATGCTGGCAGCACTCATATGTCTAATTCCCATAGACAACCTCTGGATATAACGCTGAGCATGCGCACTCAACTCCTTTGGTCAACCATGGCGAGGCCTCTTCTGAGTGGAACCTGTCCTGTTAAACCGCTGTATGGTCTTGGCCACCGTGCTGCAGCTCAGTTTCAGGGTCTTGGCAATCTTCTTATAGCCTAGGCTAGTGTTGAGCGAACCCGGACTGTAACGTTCGGGTCCGTACCGAACTTTAGGGTGTCCGTGGCACGGACCCGGACATTTCAAAAATCGTTCGGGTTCGGTCCGGGGTTCTGCTATTTTACTCCACGTGTTGAGAAGCTGCAGGGCAGCCAATCAACAAGCATTTCACTGGTTTGCCCTTAGAAGCCATCACAGCCATGCCTACTAATGGCATGGCTGTGATTGGCCGGTGCATCATGTGACCCAGCCTTTTTATAAGCTGGAGTCACAGTGCTGCAGTCACATGCTCCTTGGGTTAGTGTAGGGAGAGGTAGCTGACTGCGTGAGGGACAGATTTGAGCCATTTTAAGACCTGATCCTGCATCCTGAGATAGATTACTTTACTACTGCTGGCTGTGCTGTTGCTCTGAGGACAGATAGCAGAAATTAGAGATTTCACATACCCTTGCTTTGAGTTGCAGATCAAGCTCTGCATAGAACAACGATCGCTACGATCGTGCTCTACGATCAGATTGTTGGGGGAATTTGAGATTTCAAATACCGCTGCTTAGAGTTGGTTGAGATTCGTCGCCATAAACTTTAGAGTTTAAGGGGGTTGTTAGACTAGC
>BLSH010280904.1:52748-69129 GCA_018402905.1 Glandirana rugosa | reverse complement strand
GGCGGACGTGTCAGACATTTTTGACACTTTTTTGGGACTAATGTAATTTATAGAGCGATCAGAAATTTATATGTCCACTGATTACTGTATAAATATAATTGGCAGCGAAGGGGTTAAACTGGGGGGTCGCTGTAGGGGTTAACTATGTTCCCTGGGTGTGTTCTAACTGTGAGGGGGCTGGGCTGTCAGGAGCATGAGAGATCTAACTGATCCCAGTGACAGAGAACAGTAGATCTCTATCATGCTGCCTGACAGCGCAGGGAACTGCTGTGTTTACATCAACAGTTCCCCGTTTTTCAGCTGTGGCCGGCAATCGTGGCTCCCCAGCGGACATTGAGTCTGCTCAAGCTACGGGCACACTCCTGCATGAGCGAGCCGCCGTTTATAGATGGCATATTGCAAAACAGAGCCACTCTGCAGCAGTAAATGTATGCGAGCCGGTCGTGAACTGGTTAGCTAACAATTGCGTGGCCATGCAACGCTGTACACAAACAAAATTTATGTCCTTTTTTCCCACAAACAGTGCTTTCTTTTGGTGGTATGTGATCACCATTGCAATTTTTATTTTTTGCGCTATAAACAAAAAAAGAATGACAATTAAAAAAAAAAAAAAAACAATATTTTTTACTTTCTGCTATAGAACATATCCAATAAAAAAAAATAATAAATAAAATTTCTTCATCAATTTAGGTCAATATGTATTTTGCTACATATATTTGGCAAAAAAAAAAGTCCCAATAAGCATACATTGATTGGTTTGCACAAGAGTTATAGTGTCTACAAACTATGGGATATATATATATATTTTTTTTTTTTAATTAGTAATGGCAGGGATCAGTGACTTATAGCAAGACTGCAATATTGGGTGGACAGTCGGGACACTAACTGACACTTTTTGGGGACCAGTGACATTAATACAGTGATCAGTGCTAAGAATATTCACTGTCACTGTACTAATGACACTGGCTGGAAAGGGGTTAACATCAGGGGCAATCAAAGGGTTAACTATGTGCCTAACCGGTGTTTTCTCACTGTGTGGAAGGTGTTTTTACTAGGGGAAGAAATTGATCCATATTCCTGCTTAGCAGGAAAACAGGATCAATGCTTTCCCTACTGTCAGAACTGCGATCTGCCTTGTTTACATAGACAAATTGCAATTCTGGCTCTCTGCCTAATCATTGGCGGGTGTCAGTGTATATCAAGTCCACGGTACCTGCAGATCAGCTCTCGCTGGCTCTAATCACAGCAGAAGCGGGTTGCCGGTGGTACGCATGCATGCCCCAGACCCAGAAGTGTCGGATCACGTAGTAGATAAGTGATCCAGTGCAGAGCGGCTACCCTGCCGCAGTATATGTGGTGGGTGGTCATAAAGTTATTAATTCTGTTTGGTGGTAAGTGGTGATTTTAATAGCGCTTAAAGGGAACCGTTAAAAATACAAATCTCTTATATAATATTCCTGGTTGATACCTTTAACCTGCCTTTGAATACATTATGATGTATAGTTTCCCCTAAAAGTACTGTACATACCAGATCTTCATCTGAGCAAGACCAGGTGAATGAGGGGGGGTGAGCATGTGTCTACCCTTTCTGAACCATACCAGGCCACATGCCCTCATGCTCAACATAAGGAGGGTACCCTGCCAGGGGGACTCGCCTGGCCAAAAACCCTGTCTCCATGTTGATGAGGACATTGGCCTCTTACTCATAACCTCATAGCCCCCCTCATACTGCCACTCTTTGTGAATAAGTAAGAGATACATAGTCCCCTGATCATTCACAAAAGAAAAAAGAAACATAATTAGTAAGAATAATAAGAATTACAAAAAATGTCCCGCAATGGAAATCCATCATTCAGGGATGCAGATCCTTATCAATCTTAATGAATGATGCTCACTGACCCACTGCAATACAAAACCAGCTGACCCACTGCTGCATCCCATTCCAACATTCACTCACCATGAATGGCAGCCTCCAGGCCCAACAGCAGAATGCAAACAAAGCAGCAGAGACTCCCATTTGCTGTCATTGACATCATTCCAATGCAGATCCATCAATCTTTAGGACTGATGAGGATCTGCATTGCTGGATGATGAATTTACATTATGAGACTTTTTTTTAAATATTTAATCCAGAACTTTTTTCAAAAAGTATCCTCCCCATGTTGAGTACATGTATAGTTTAGGAGGAGGGTTGCACCCCCCCCCCTTATTTTCTGGTCTGGAAAATTGCATCCTGAGGTAAGGGTTTGGTATAGATTTGGGAATAGTTTGGGGATTTGCCTGGGGTATCCCAGGCTGACAGCTGTATGGGCCGGACATCGCTGGTTGTTAGAATGGTAGAGGCCACTGTCCCCCTAACAACCAGCCTGAGCGGAGGCTGTCACATTTAACAGTGGTAGTAATACTGCTGATAAATGTTTTACTTCCCACTGCAGCCAGAGATTTTAGGTTCTTGGCAATGCCTAATCACCAATAGGGATATTCAAGCCAAATTTTACTTATCCAGAGGTTCAGAAAAATACCAGACTACATAGGTGTTCGGCCATTTTAGAAACCTCAGAGCAAACAAAACATGGCCCGCACATGGGTTCAAACCAAAGCAGTAGCTCAGCCCTACTGGTGATCAGGCTTAGTTTCATGATCTGTGTCTTACTTTTTGGCCTATTTCTGTGTCCCATCAATCATAAATATTTGTGGCCATTGTCTCTCTGAAATTATGTTCTGTAATGACCTGCCTGATCACTTTCCTATTCAAAATGCAGGCAAGTAAAATCTCTTAATTACTGTGTATGGAATAAAATACAATACTAACAGTCATTTATCTGTGAATTAATATATTTTAATGTTTTTTTTTTTTTAATTAAAACTGACTGTTGTCACTTTTGCTCAAAATGCAGTCTACCAAAAGTGATTAAATACAGTCTACAGTTCTAGGGATGTGTTTGGTTTGAATGTAATGTCGAATGTTTAGGGAAAAATATAAAAAAAAAATAAAAACCCCAAAAATGAATTCTCATCATCCGTAAACGCGGCCACTTTTGCGCAAACCAATCAATAAACGCCGATTGCGATTTTTTTTTATCGCAAATATGAGGAAGAATATAAATTCATGCTCCCGGACTGATTCAGACCTTCAAACGAAAGCGCCAAGATTGTGACACTCGATAGGCATCCGGAGGCTGCCCCTTGGGGGGGGGCAATGTTAGTAAAAAGGACTTGCCAGTGTTCCTGGCCGTTTCCGCAGTGGTGCGCGGACCCCCGTGCGCGTTTGCACGCTCCGGGGCGCACCCGCGTGCGCGCGCGCCTGTGTGCGCGCACGCGCCAGAAACTGCGCCAAACGGCGCCTATTTAAACTCTGGACATCCTGCACCAAGTTGCTGCTCGTTCTACAGCGTTCCAGACCTGTGGGCCTCAGCTCCCTACCTGTTCCTGTGTTTCACCTGTTTCCTGTTGACCCGGCTTGCCTTGACCTGTTGTCCGCTACCTGCATCGACCCCGGCTATCCACGACCATCCGCTTGTCTACTCCTCTGTACCTCCGCTGCCCGCCCGTTAACGAACCTTTGCCTGAACTTGACAATCCGCTTGCCTAACCCTTTTGTACCTCTCTGCCTGCACGTTGCCAACCCTGCTTGTACGACCATTCTCCTGTTTGCACGACCTTCTGGAATCTCACTACAACATCTGTGACCATCCAGCCCTCGTGCCATCCCGCACTCTCGGGCCTCTGTCTACACTACCAGGGGTCCTTGAATCGGGTGCGCAAGAGCGGTTGTTCCCTGCACAAGACAGACTCCACCGTCAGGTACGTAACAGGGTCAGTCATTAAGGTGAGAGGCCAGTCTAGCCTTTGGTGGATGGGAGCTGTCACACCTGAGCACCTGCGTCACACCTGCATTGAAGCTGTCACACCTTCATTTATACTCACTTCACAGAGGATTATCTTTCACTCATGGACTTTACTCATGGTCATTTTCCAGACTTCTGTTCAATGAATGATCATGTGTTGTAGATCAGTTGATTATTTTATGTATATCTATCATCAAACTTCATTTTAGCGCTGTACTTTTATAAAAATGCATTTATTACTCCAGTGAATGTCAGTCCTGCTTACTTAATTTTGTTTGACTTGTGAGTGAAATATCCTTAACCACTCCAGGTCCGCGCTATAGCCGAAGTACGGCTCCAGCGCGGACCTGAAATGCCCGGAGGACGTCCATGGACGTCCTCCACTGCGCACGCTCCAGGCGCGCTCCAGGCGCGCCCCCTGGCGGCAGCGGCGGCGCGAGCGTGCCCGTGGGTCGGGCGGACTCGATGTCCGCCCGAGACCCGCCGATCACCTTTAGGAGCCTCAGAACGGGGAACCGCCGTTGTAAACACGGCGGTTCCCGGTTCTGTGACAGGGGACATAACTGATCTACTGATCCCTGTCACTGGGATCAGTTAGATCTGTTATGTCCCTGCCAGCCATGCCCCCCCACAGTAAGAACACACCCAGGGAACATATTTAACCCCTTCACTGCCCCCTGCAGGTTAACCCCTTCACTGCCAATGACATTTACACAGTAATCAGTGGACATTTAAATTTCTGATCGCTGTATAAATGTCATTGGTCCCAAAAATGTGTAAAAAATGTCCGACATTTCCGCCCCAATATCGCAGTCCCAATAAAAATCGCAGATCGCCGCCATTACTAGTAAAAAAAAAAAAAATAATTAAAACGCCATAAATCAATTCCCAGTTTGTAGACATGATAACTTTTGCGCAAACCAATCAATATACGCCG
Source organism: Glandirana rugosa (assembly GCA_018402905.1). Lineage (NCBI taxonomy): Eukaryota > Metazoa > Chordata > Amphibia > Anura > Ranidae > Glandirana > Glandirana rugosa. The sequence continues at coordinate 64,344 of BLSH010280904.1, read as the reverse complement.
ATTGCGGTTTTTTTTTTTACCAAAAATATGTAGAAGAATATATATCGGCCAAAACCGATGAATAATTTTTTTAATGGATTTGTACTTTAGCAAAAAGTAAAAAATATTGTTCTTTTTTGCAAAATTGTCGCTCATTTTTGGTTTATAGCGGCGATCAGAAATGACGCAGAGGGGATCAAATACCACCAAAAGAAAGCTCTATTTGTGGGAAAAAAAGGACGCAAATTTTATTTGGGTACAACGTCGCATGACCGCGCAATTGTCATTCAAAATGCGACAGCGCTGAAAGCCAAAAATTGGTCTGGGCAGGAGGGGGGTTTAAGTGCCCGGTAAGGAAGGGGTTAAAACACACTTGCTTAGTGTCAGATGTAATGCTTAAAACACTATAAAGTTCAGAAATAGCAGTGACTGTTGGAACACACCCATTAGATGCCCATTAAAAGAGTAATAACACAAGTGCTTCTTAAATGCTCCATCTCAGCCTTTTAAAACCCAAGCTCAAGCACCAGCCATATTTGCCTTGTACATTGACATTTTGGGTTTTTAAGAGGCTACCATGGCATAAGGGAAGTGTATATTGACTTTAAAGTTAAGGTATTGTACTGGAGCATTTCTACTATGAAGCTATAGATTTACTTTTCTTACATGGGCATCTGTCAGGGATCTCGTGCAGCATGTGCTCATTCCCGTGCAGCAGGTGTTTATTCTTAAGTTCATGTGTAGAGTCCCAAGCATAGAAGCCCAAAACGAGCAAGGATTAGAATCCACACGCAAATGCGCATACATGCGGGCATGTACACATAGACGTGCACATGATTCACAGATTCTGGCACCCAGCGGCCTATTTAAACTAAGAGTCTGCCTGGCCTCAGTGCTGAATTGTCTTCAGCTCTGGTTACTGTTTTCCTGATTCTAATCCAAGTCTGCTAACCTTGTTCCTGACCCAACTACATCTGACACTTCTCTTAGATCACCCCCTGGCTGTTATATTGCTGCTCGCTTATGGTATCAACCTCAGCTTGGATTTCTGACAATGGCTCCGCTTCCTAATTTGGTGTACCCCACCGCCAGCATGTTACTGACTTCTGCCTGTTCCCAACCTTGAACCTAATCCTGACCCTGTACCTGTATGGCTGGCTGCTGCTGAACAAAGCTTGTGACCAGAATCCATACCACCACTGGAAGGACTCCTGTGTCCCCAAGCTACAGCTTCCTGGCACCTGCGCCCTTCCACTGCCCCAGCAGTCCCTGTCTCCACTACCAGGAGTGCATGGACGGGAATTGCACAAGAGGTTTCCCTCATCATCTTGGGCTCCACAGTCAGGCATGTGATAGCCTGGCTGCAGCCTGCTTTCTTCATTAAAATGCATGGAGACCACTGTCTACATGCTTGGGTATTACTTTCCAAAATTCAGATTCAGGGTTTCAGGAGAGAAGTTGTGTCAGGTAGGCCCTGCAGTGGGTAGCTTAATTGATAAGTATGATCTCTTATAAAAGTGTTGTGACAAGGGAGTTGGGGGTTGGGCAGAAAATGATAAGTACGTCATACGTTTATTCTTTAAGAATGTTCTTTGATACTGGTTCTCAATATTTTGATGGTTAACTCAGAGGTAATTTACCTGAACTGTAAGGTTGATTTATTAAAGGCAAATAGGTAATTTTGCAAGGGAAATTAAATGTTGCACTGGAGAACGCTCATCACTTCACCAGAGGGACAACCAAGAAATGTTCCCTGATCTCCCTCCACTTCACCTGCCAACTCCTTCCATGAAGATATTGCAGAAGGGGTGCAGCAAAGCTGGGCATACATGGTGGTGGTGGGGGGGGGATTTTGATACATTCCACTGTATGCGGTACTGATTGGGTGACTTTAGAGCCACCTGAATTACTTCCAGAACAAAGCCTACAGTCAGCTGAAGAAGTGCAAGCACAATCCAAGGTGCAATAGCGGCCTGAGAGTGTGTTTATAGGCCCATGCTGTGGTTGACTTAACCACTTGCCAACCGGGGCCCTTTTTTACATTTGTTGGTTACAAGCTAAAAACATTTTTTTTTTTGCTAGAAAATTACTTAGAACCCCCAAACATTATATATATTTTTTTTTCAAACACGCTAGAGAATAAAATGGCGATTGTTACAATACTTGTTGTCACACGGTATTTGCGCAGCGGTCTTTCAAGCGCGAAAAATTTACTTTTTTGAGTTAAAAAATAAGACGAGTAAATAGATACCATACATGTTACGGTTGAAAATTGCTCGCACTCGCAGAATGGCGACAAAGTCCTGTATTTAAAAATTTCCATAGGCGAAGCTTTAAAAAATTTTAACAGTAACCAGGTTAGAGGTGCAGAGGAGGTCTTTTGCTAGAATTATTGCTCACACTCTGGCGATCGTAGCGATACCTCATATATGTGGTTTGAACACCATTTTCATATGCGGGCGCAACTTACTTATGCGTTTTCTTTGCTGTGCGAGCTCGCGGGGATGGTGGCGCTTTAATTTTTTTTTTTTTTTTTTATTTATCTATTTATTTTTAACATTGTTCCTTTGAGAAAAAAATTCTGATCACTTTTATTGCTATCACAAGGAATGTAAACATCCCTTGTGATAGTAATATATGGTGACAGGTACACTTTTTGGAGGGCCCCCCATCTCTCCTTTGCACTTCACAGTATTCAGATCACCAGATCACTGAATACTGTAATTTTTTTAAAACTGGCGCTGTTAGCCGCCGAGTAAACCGGAAGTGACGTTATTTGCCAAAGGTGACCTGATCGGAGCTGATTCCGCTTTTATCAGGTCTTCTTCTAGCTGGCGGATGCGCCGGATCATCGTTCCGGTCTCCCGGTGGGACAGGAGGCCGGAGAAGAGTGGCGGAAGGCGGCAGGAGGGGGGATGTCCCCTCCTTCCCCCGGGGATGACAGCCGAGCGTCCACTATAAAAATGATACCGGGAAATAGCCTGTAGCTGCAGGCTATATCCTGGTACAGCCACTCAAAACCAGCCACCGCCTATTTACGGCGCTGGTCGGGAAGTGGTTAAGCCTTACATTAGTGGCAGCAAAAGGGTTAAAGCTTTTATTTGGCAGTGAGTAACTTTATAGTTTATTATGGTGGTCAGAATATGGATTTTACACCCACAAACACACACATAGGGGTTGTTTACTAAAGGCAAATATACTGTGCACGTTTCAATTGCAGGTGTTCTAGTGCTTAGTAAATGAGGTAAAGCTTCACTTTGCAAAGACTACCCAATTACGTGCAAGGAAAATAAAAAAGAAAACAGCATTTTTGCTTGCACATGATTGAATGGAAGTCAGCAGAGCTTCCTCTCATTTACTAAGCTCTGGAGCAACAACTCTTGCAGAGTGCAACTGCACTTTGCACAGTCTATTTGCCTTTAGTAAATCAACTCCAAAGTTCTCACTTCACTGTTATAGAGTGCTGCATGAACTCTACACTCCTAGGGATGAATTTATAAAAAAAGGTGAAGGTGTATGTACATGTATTCCATACGAATGGGGAACCCCCCCCTAAAAAAAACAAAGTTACTCAGCTATTTCCTGTCCTGGTGGAATGTTTTTCATTGATTTAAAACAGAAAATACTACATTAGGTCACTAGATGCCCGTAAGTATCATAGGAATTTCCTATTATAGTATTTTCCATGTTAAATCAATGAAGCACATTGAACCATTACAGGAAATAGATTAATACCATTTGTTTTCTGACCCATTCGCACAGAAGAAATATACATGCACTGCACTGCAATTGCTATGTTCATATAAAGATAACGGGAAATTGTTAACAATACTCACTGTAATTTTCCTTTCCTAGTCCATCCTCACGTCAGCACACATATGGGTTACTCTCCTTCATTAACCCCCAGGACCACCTTCTTCCAGCGTAATAAATCCCTGTCCTCCCCTCCCCCTTGTGTTCTATTGTGTAGCTGGACAGGCCACTTAGGAAGGGAAGTAAAGTTGTACTGACGTGAGGACGGACCAGGAAAGGAAAATTACAGTGATTATTGTTGACAATTTTCCATTTTCCTGGTTTTCCTCCCGTCAACACACATATGGGATATGCCTAAGCCAATGTAGGGTGGGAACAAAAAGACAAGCTTCACCACACTTTAATTAAACAAAGGAGCTGACACTACAGCCGCTCTGAACATCGAAGGAGTAGTGGCGACTACATCCAATTTGTAGTGCCGAGCAAAAGTCTCACAGGATCTCCAGCTAGCGGTCCTGCATATGTCCCCCACCGGGAGCCCACGAAGCTGCCATCCCTCTAATAGTATGAGTTCATATAGTCAGTGGAGGAGCAAGACCCCGTTGCCTGCATGCCTAGGAAATAGTCCTCGTATTCCAGGTGGATAAGATCCTTGAAGGTGCTACCTCCCCTTTCCTGGGTACCGACGGGAAGATGAACAGATTATCCGACTTGGTTGTGCCCTTTGAAGATATGTTGATATTAAACCGACCATGTCTAGAGGTCTCAAATCTAACTGGTTCCTTTGATCTGGAGGCTGCGTAAAACAAGGAAGCACTACCTCCTAGTTTACATGAAACTTTGAGACCACCTTAGAGGCTAAGGCTGAAGCGGGTTGCAGGATCACTCTGCCTGGATACATAATGGAGAACAGTTCTTTACTGGATAAGGCTGCTAATTCTGATACTCTTCTGACCATTGTAATGACCACCAGGAAGACCAGTTTGATTGTTAGCAACCAAAGTGTACATGATTCTGCAGGGGCTGCAACAGCGCCTTTAGGACTGTGCCCAAGTCCCAGGTTGGGATGAGGCTCCTCCTTGGGGGGACGCACCCTTATTGCAGCTCTGAGGAACTGCTTTATTAAAGGCTCATTAGCCCATCTATGTCTGATGAAGGAAGACAGGGCCAACACCTGCACTTTAATAGAGTTATATGCCAAGCCTACATTCAGTGCCGTTTGCAGAAATTCTAAAATGTTCGCAATACTTGGAGTTACGGGGGAAAACTATGTTGTGATGCGAAGTCTGCAAACTTTCTCCAAATTCTGGAGTATGTGGCATTTGTTGTAGCCTTCCTTGCCCTCAGTAATGTAGCGATTACTTCTTCTGAGAGGTCTTGTGCATGCAATCTGGCCAATTCAACAGCCAGGCCGTCAGCTGCAGTCTCCCTGGATTGGGGTGAATCCACTATCCTTGCTGTAGTAGATACCTCCTGAGAGGTAGGTGTAGGTGGGGCTGATGCCATCTGCAAGAGCAGAGGAAACCATGGTCTCCTGGGCCAGAAGGGTACGATTATGATGGTATGCAACTTCTCCTTCGCAATCTTAAGCAAGGCCCTCATAATTAATGGGATTGGAGGAAATATCCTGGGCTATCACCTTGTTGTACCTGAACTTTGCGGTGAACTCTGGCACCTGCACATTCCCTGGTGTCGCCAACAGGTCTATGCTGAGTATCCCCCATCTGGCAAGGATTGGTTGAACATAGTGTCTGTTGATTGACCATTCTCCATTGCTGGGAAACCTCCGGCTCAGTTGGTCTGCTATCTGGCCAGATCAGACTCCGTCACGCCCGCACTGGAACCCAGACCTTCTGGTCCAATGACCGGCCGTCCCATTGCCTCAGGAAGGACATCTGAAGAGCTCTTGTGTGAAATCTTGCCATGGTACTGCTGGGGTAGCTGCGGTGAACATCCCCAACATCGTCATACAGTCTTGTAGTCCTGTAGACACGGGCTTTCAGCTCGGTCACCTTGCGATATGGCAGAAGAATCCCTCCTGACTGTGTGTTGAATACCATGCCTAAATACTCCATCTGTTGGGCAGGAGCAAGGTTGCTCTTTTGACTGTTTATCAGCTATCCAAAGTTGGACAGGATCCCTATTACCTTGTCGCACTGTTGCGCAAGCTGCTTGCTTGAATGTGAAAATGACCAGGATATCATCTAGATAATGAAAAATCTTCATCCCCTGTAAACAGATAAATGCTCTGGTAGCCAACAGGATCTTGGAGAAGACTCTGGGTGCTGTGTTGATGCTGAAAGGCAAACATCTGGATTGATAATGCTCTTCCTCTACTGTGAATCTGAGGTACCTCTGATGGTGTTTGTGGATCAGGAAATGTAATTAGGCCTCTGCCAAATCGATTGAAATTAGCCAATCTTCTGGTTGCACTACTGATATTGTATATACTGACTCCATCCTGAATCTTCTGGGGATGATGAATTGATTCAAGGTCTAACACCGCTCTGAGCTCTCCAGATGCTTTAGGTATTACCAGGAATATCGGAGAGTATACACCCTCGAAGTTAACAATATTGCTGGTTGACAGGAAAATCTGTCACTGTATAGATTCTGTACAAGCCTGATGGCCAGATCACCACAATTTCTGTGTTCCAGATGTGTTTCTTCATGAATGTTTTTATGCATTCTAATACATTCTCGATGCGTTTTGCCACTTTCCAGATGTGTTGCATACATTAACAATGGAACATTCTACTTTTGTTGACTGTCCTAGAATGTGCTGCACTGGTGAGAACTAGGTAATTGGAATACAAGTTAAACCCTGTCAATGCATTCTTGATGCAGAATAAAAATGTACTGGACTGCATCTGGTGTGAACAAGTCCACTTTCTCATCCCTAGGATCTCTGAAGGCAACTGAGTTATAAAAAGGCAAAGACACTTGATGTGCCACCCCTGGAAGTGCAGTGCATAAACCTACATCAGCCATCTTATGTGGATAAAGCTTAGAGAACCTGAACTGTAAATTGGTCTTCTGATGAGGTCTCTGCCATCCTTCATCAATGAGCGATTTGGGTTCTATCATTATTGGTGTTGCTTGTGGCATGGATATTTTCAGCATACTTTCTGCTATAGCTGCCTTAATAGGGCTTTCGAATTTAGCACAACCACATCCTTGTGAAGCAAACTGTGCAATTTCCCTTCTCTGCCCCTGCAGACTGTAAGCAGGCCCAAAATGCATGGCATGCATGCTAGTGAGCCAGGGTCACATGTAGTGCTTGGGGAGCATGAAAGCCTCCCTGTGGAGGACTCCATGGAATGACCAGCAAAGAGGCTCCCTGATAAATTATGCATTTAGCATGTGAACACAGGGACCACATCCCAGCGGAGCAGGCTGGACAGCCCAAACTCTATAAGAGCTAGCTATGAGACATGTGCCTGGATCCTGTCCCTTAATAGGTGAAAACTACTTCTTTAGAGTGTGTTGACCACATGCTTATAAGTGGAAATTACTCCTTTAGAGTGTGTTGACCCCATGCTTGTAAGTGGAGACAACTCCTTTAGAGTGTGTTGACTACATGCTTGTACGTGGAAATTACTCCTTTAGAGGGTATTGACCACATGCTTGTAAGGGGAAAAGACTCCTTTAGAGGGTGTTGACTACATGCTTGTAAGTGGAAATGGCTCCTTTAGAGGGTATTGACCACATGCTTAATGAATGTGACAACCTATTAGGTGTCGTCATCCTAATCAGGATGAGATGATCATTGGCGGGTCTTATGTTGTTTGGAGCATTTGCATTCAGGGTTTCTGTTCCTAAAATAATGCAATACACCTTCATTTGCATTCCTTGAGCACTCTTTTAAAAACCATGTCCCACGTTGCCCCCTCCTGCCTTTGCTAATTTTCTGTACCACTAACAGGTGTGGCAAACTCAGCTCATACTTGCACAAAATATATGGAAAAAATATATTACATCTCAGCAAAAATACAGGTACACTGTCTCTTTAAGACCCATTTGCCTTCATCCCCTCACTTCAGAAGGAGCAGCAGGTGAGCTCAGGCAGCATTTCCATAGGCAGACAGGTGAGCTCAGGCAGCATTTCCAAAAGCAGACAGTCAGAGTCTGAGACAAAAAAACAGTCAGACTGTCAAACCCACAGAAGATCACCACATAGCAGGGGAGCCAGGACAGCACATCCAGAGGATGACAGGAGACACACTCAGAATCTGAGGTAAGTCCTTTACCTGGCAGAAAGAGGGAGATAAGCCCTCTCAACTGCAGACCTCCAAGATCATTTACGCCATTGCGTGGCGACTGGCAGTTACCATCCCATGCTGCCCATCTCCCCGCCCCCTGTGATATCATTCACAGCCACTCTCAGACCCAGGATTGCAGTGCAATGAGCTGAATATAAAAGACAGGAAAAAAACAGGAAAAATTATGACATTGCAGAGCTTTTATAATACCACACATGTACAATATCAATGCTGTTTTAGCATCATTTTGCCTGTGGCCCTGACACAAAAGGGCAACCCAGTTTTTAGGGGATTTACCTCCAGCATTCAGGGTCTTCCAACTCCATGAGAGGCTGAACATGGAGGGGTAGGTTTGGCAGGGGGTGCAGCAAACAAAGTACTTACCACTACAATCACCAGGTGGCCTGGAGCATGACCAAAAAAGAAGAACATGAGGTGGAGGGGAGGACAGGGATTTATTATGCTGGAAGAAGGTGGTCCTCGGGGTTAATGAAGGAGAGTTAACCCATATGTGTGCTGATGGGAGGATGACCAGGAAATACTAATTACAGTTTTGTTATATATATATATATATATATATATATATATATATATATATATATTCTACTCAAGGTTTTTCATTTGCCTAGACTCCTTTTTAATTTAGGCTAGAGCAATAAAATGAAGGAAAAAAAACTTTAATTTTAAATGGCAAGTGCATGTGAATTTAAATTAACAATCCAGAAAATTGAAACAGTTTTGCTGCTGTTGCTGGATATTGGCTGTTCTTCACATGCCCTTACACTGACTATTCCCTCTTTGTCTGGGAGGGTTTTTATATTATTATTATTTTTATTATTATTATTTTTATTATGGCCTTTTTTATGCACATCAAAGTGTACTATATGAGATCTGTTTCAGCTGGCTGAATTTTCTCTATGGAGAAAAAGCTCAAAATTGAAGGAGTGATAAATCCGTATTAATTTGGTTTCTGAAAAAATATAATTGGTACATTCATTATATCTACTTTAGGTATAATTCAAGTGGGCTGATTTTATGCATGTTTTTCATGCACTCTACCAAGAGTTTATTGCCTGATTCTAGAAAGCTCTTTTCTACTTTTGACTTATTACTATAGCCCTCCCAGATTTCCTTTTTATAACAGGCAGATGATTTAGCGGCTGAAGCTTGTTAGGAGGGAATTTGGAATATACTTATTAAAAATTATGGCAGACATTTTTTTACAGTTGCTAACTAATGTACTGTACATATAATCAAAATTATTTGGAAAAATAATAATGCTCATGTTTTTACTAGTCATGTTTAATGCAAAAACACAAGGGGAAACAGAGTGATTAACCTAGGAAAGCAAAATGTGATTTTCCCCCTAACTATTATATAGCATGAGTAAAAAACCTATTAACTGCATAGTTTGGTAATGGTCTGTAGGCAGAGTTTTGTGTCCTGAGCAGCAAAGGATATAGATAATTGCCAAGATCAGGGTGTATGTGAAGATGAAAGGAAGCTAAATTACATCTATACTATGCTGGATTTAAAGAAGATTTAACATATAAAAAGACTTTGAAAGTAGAAGGTATAAGTGAATACAGCATCTTCTATAAGAACATTTTGCAAAGTAACACAAAATGACCTAGCTTAAAATTAAACTAAAAATAATACCACTAATTAAAAAGGGAATACAAAGCACATACAACATTTTTGAAGAACACCTTTATTTTAGTAATAAACATAATCCTATAAAAGAGAAAGGTAGGAATGGGATGGTTAAAGTTTTATCAGTGACATACAGTATACAGTGGTAGATTCACCATTAGGCACAGTAGAATCATACCTAAAGGTTCAAGGGTAAAAAAGAGAATATTTACTGTATAGATACTGCCCACAACTGTTTTTGCATTATCAGTAAAAAAGTAATCTTGTATGAGATTATTTGCATATTCCTACAATATTCCAAGCCAGTTCAAAAAACATGGTGGCTCATTGAATAGCAAACATGGTAAACCAGTTTCAGTTCTTTTAAAATCTGTTTCCTTTGTGGCTCTCAGAATTTGATGACATCTCAGAACCACAAAGAAGCTGGTGCTGGAAGCCTCTCCTCTGCCATATGCTGTGATCACAGCTCTGAATGAGGAGCAGGTAGTTATATAATGCTCAGCATATGTGACGCTGACTGCAGGTCCTGCTCTGATTAATGGCAGAATTTTAAGTATCTCAACTTAAGGACACCGGCATTATACATCTTTTTTAGTACTGTCCCTTGGAGGAAGAGTTTTGTGCCTACCGACACCAGTGATAGAAATCCAGAACTGAACATGATGATTGGAATCATTATCCATATGGAAAATAACCTTTGCTACCACTGTTTTCTTAAGACAAAGGAATTATATATGTTATAGATTAGGATCTTCAAACTGAATACCATTGTTGTGGTACCACAGAGGATCCCTTTCTCAAAGTAGAAGATTTTTCATTCTACCTTGAGGAGGGCAGCATGCACAATGCCCTGTGTTAGTGATATACCATTATGTTGTGATAAGAACTGTGGCTTTTAAAACTTTAATTCCTTTGGGATGTAGAAGATGTGCTGGAGTAGATCCTTTTCTGACAAGGTGTAGAGGATACCATACTTTGTTTCACCAGTAATAAAAGTATCGGTATATTGTGAAAGTACAATATTTACAGTATCTCACAAAAGTGAGTACACCCATCACATTCTTGTAAATATTTTATTATATCTTTTCATGTGACAACACTGAAAAAATGACACTTTTCTACAATGTAAAGTACTGAGTGTACAGCTTATATAACAGTGTACATTTGCTGTCCTCTCAAAACAACTCAACACACAGCCATTAATGTCTACACTTCTGGCAACAAAAGTGAGTACACCCCTAAGTGAAAATGTCCATTTGGGCCCAATTAGCCATTTTCCCTCCCCAGTGTCATGTGACTCATTAGTGTTACAAGGTCTCAGGTGTGAATGGGGAGCAGGTGTGTTAAATTTGGTGTTATCGCTCTCACTCTTTCATACTGGTCACTGGAAGTTCAACATGGCACCGCATGGCAAAGAACTCTCTGAGGATCAGAAAAAAAGAATTGGTGCTCTACATAAAGATGGCTAAGGCTATAAGAGCATTGCCAAGATCCTGAAACTGAGCTGCATCATGGTGGCCAAGACCATACAATGGTTTAACAGGACAGGTACCATTCAGAAGAGGCCTCGCCATGGTCGACCAAAGAGGTTGAGTGCACGTGCTCAACGTCATATCCAGAGGTTGTCTTTGGGAAATAGATGTATGAGCACTGCCAGCATTGCTGCAGAGGTTGAAGGGGTGGGGGGTCAGCCTGTCAGTGATAGACCATACGCCGTACACTGCATCAAATTGGTGTGCATGGCTGTTGTACAGAAGTATGCCTCTTCTAAAGATGATGCACAAGAAAGCCCCCAAACAGTTTGCTGAAGACAAGCAGACTAAGTACATGGATTACTGGAACCATGTCCTGGGATGTGATGAGACCAAGATAGATGTATTTGGTTCAAATGGTGTCAAGCTTGAGTCACGGCAATCCCAGATAGTGACTGTCCGACTGGGGGGTGGGGA
>BLSH010280904.1:39192-49389 GCA_018402905.1 Glandirana rugosa | reverse complement strand
AGGTAAGTGTAGTATCCCAGTATGGTCCTCCCATCCTTCCGGTGAGGTCACGTTGGTTGGCGTGGTCTTCTAGGGCTCCTCCAGGCTCCTGAGCCGGCCATCCCCAGCAGCCGGACCCGATGCCAGCAGCCCTGCAGGATGGATGCAGGAGGGACTAACATCTACAACCATTGTACTAGATGAGCATACCTTTCTTTTATTCTTTGTGAGTGTTTTAAATCCATTGCTACTAAACCTTTTAAACTGGGATACTATACTTAGCTGGCATTTCCTTCCTTCTTCCTTCTTCCTTTTTTGCCTTGGACAAAGTTTTGCCCCACTGGAATGGAACCAATATGGTTAGATCTATATCTAAGTTGGAGACCTGCTGATTTTTTTATATGAAATCGTATGTTCCTTTCAGCTTGAATGTCGATTGAGACATAAATAGTTTTTTAATTTTATTTATTTATTTTTTTTTTTTTTTCATTTTTGATTATTTTTTATTGATTTAAAATGTGATTTTGTGCTGTGGTGTTCCTGATTACTTAGTTTTCCTCTAGGCTTCTAGACTGTTTTTTTATTGCTATCATTATATGCTTGCTTGTCATCTGGTACACAGTTTGTATTACTCACATGGGTGTGGAGCAGGATCGTCTCTGGTTGCCTCTTTGGTTCATTATCACACATTTTTCTCTTCATCTGCAGTCTTCTCTCATATGGAACGCGGAGGAGGACTTTCCTGTGAATCTACTCCTATGGACATTTTCTTTTAAGCTCATATGTCTTTCAAAACCTCATGAGTTTATTATTGTAAAACTTCTATTTATTAATTTGTGATGTATATGTATTTATACCTATTGATTTTGATCATTTATCATTTGGTGGTATTTTTTTAGCGCTGCACTGATTTTTTTTTCTTTACCTTTTGCCTATGCCATTTGCCAAAAGCCCTAATGTTGAACAACTGGGAGAGGGCTCCCTCCAACAAACTTTCTTAACCCCCCCTTTCCTTCCCCTTGAGGTGAAATAAAACATAGAAAACAGATTTCTGAAAACTCTTTATAGACCAAAAGGCTCTGGAGGGACATATGCTGACATTCTTTCAAATGACGTTTCTTCCTCCCTGAAGAAGTCCAAGTGTAGATGTGCCAAATGTAAGAATTCTGGAAATGGCATTAAAGTTTTTTTTCCTTTTGTTAGTGCACATTTTCAAGAAAGGACGCCAAAGCATTATTACTATGCCCCTTTTTCGGGGCTAAGCAAAAGGTCAGATATGAGGTCTAAGTAAGCCTACATGTAGTAAATTGTATGAAAATATAAACTGAATAAATGTCCACATCAATTTATTCTCTGGTGTAAGCTAGTCACAAATATTTTTGTTGCTTCTTTTAAAATGGCCTTGCTTGTAAATCCATAAGTAAAAAAAGGCCAGCAATGTTATCTACCTAGCCCTACAGTGTACCTAACCATTCCAGGGTTCATTGTGCCATTCCTAAGGAAATAAAAAATAAAGGAGGTTACTTAGATCCTAAGCAATCTCACAGTTTCCACAAGTCCAAAACTGTGAGACTGTTAAAGTGATACTAAACCCTCACGTTTTTTCACCTATATGTCACGGTCCTGGCGGTGCAGTCTGTCTTATGTAGGGAACAACCACTCTTACACACCCGATTCGGAGACCCCTGGTAGTAGAGACAGGAAGTCCCGGAGTGCAGGATGGCACGAGGGCTGGATGGTCACTGGTGGGGTTGTGAAGCTCCAGATGGTCGTGCAGGCAGAAGGATGGTCGTACAGGCTGGGTCAGCAACTGGCAGGCAGGCAAGGTACAAAAGGGGCAGGCAGAGAATGGTCAGTAGAGTAGTAGAGACAGGAAGTCCCGGAGTGCGGGATGGCACGAGGGCTGGATGGTCACTGGTGGGGTTGTGAAGCTCCAGATGGTCGTGCAGGCAGAAGGATGGTCGTACAGGCTGGGTCAGCAACTGGCAGGCAGGCAAGGTACAAAAGGGGAAGACAGAGAATGGTCAAAGTCCAAGCAGAGTTTGTAAACGGGCTGGTGGCACAGTACAAGGGGTCAGGCAAGGGGATGGTCGTGGATAGCCGGGGTCGGTGCAGGCAGACAGGTAGCAGGTCAGGACAAGCCGGGTCGGATCACAGAGACAGGAAACAATACAGGAACAGGTATCAGGTAGCAGAGATGGGGCTCACAGGTACTTAGACGCTGTAGAACGGACAGCACCTGCTGACAGGTGCAGGCAGCTTAAATGGGGCCGTTTGGCACCCTTTCTGGTGCAGGCGCGCACGCACGCGTGAACGCGCAGGAGCGCGCGTGAACGTTCGCGTACTGCAAAAGCCGGCAAAAGAGTCCAGGAGAAGGGCCAGGCAATCCTTTCCTAACACTATATCTGTTATTAAATAATAGCATTACATGAGAAGTCTAACCTTTTGTGTCATTTTCACAAGTTGTTTTATTCAGGCTCCATTTTTCCCATTTCCGGTTGTCCTGTTTGCTGGGTGACCCATGTATTGTCGCTCTTATAGTGTCACCCGTGCGTGTGCGCTCACACCTATGTGACTACAGCCCTGAGTAGGAATGCTGGCTGCTCCCGCACTCACTGTGTCCCCGGGCACAGAGGATGCTGTAGCTCTGCCTCCCATGTGCTTTGACACTATGAAATCGGCAATACATGGGTCACCAGCAAACAGGACAACCGAAAATGGGAAAAAACATAGCATGAATAAAACAACTTAGAAGCAAAAATGACACAAAAGGTTAGACTTCTCATGTAATGCTATTATTTAGTAACAGATATAGGCGAAACAACATGAGGGTTTAGTATCACTTTAAGAAATCTGGCAGAATGAGTACTGTCTCTGTATACTGTAACAGGCAATAGAACTGCTAGCTCTAAATATTCTATAAGCAGGAAATGAGTGAACCTGCTCCAGGTTTGCCATGTTAACTTTGCTGCAAGTAGAAATCAGATAAGCTGTTAAATAGTCATCACTGGAAGCTCTAAATCTCAATTATAAACCATCTACAAAGGTGGGAGAGTGCACACCAACAAGCAACAGGAAAGATAGATCACAGCTGTTTAAAGGTTTTTTATGCACCATCCTGAGGAAATGACCAGTATAGTACCACAAAACATGTTGATGGTGCTTTTATGTCAGTTCATGGATAATAAATAAGAAATAAAAACAAACATAAAAAATCAGCTTCTCATTTACATTCAGGTGCTACCTCTATGGAGCTATACTACACCATAAAGATCTCCCCCACAGCCTTCTGTCTTTGCTTTTTCTCTTTCTTGTCTTTTCTTGGAGATAACCTAGCCATGTACAAAGACACAATGTGCGATTGAGGCATGTACAATGTATGTTGCCAGTTTTTAAACTTGGTGGAACATCAAAAATTGAATGTTCAAGCACACTATGGTGTGAACATGGTTCGTGGTTCAAGAGTGGTTTCAGGAATTCCAGGTTCATGTCAGACACTATAAATGTCCTCCTTAATCACGAGATATAAATATACCTGAACCATGTTGGCAAGTTCTGAAGTGTAGAGCAGGGTTGCCAACCTCCCAAAGGGAAATGTACTGACACGACACACAACATTTACCGACAGAGCCAATGTTTTACTAACACAGCACACAAAAAATACTGACAGAGCCACATTTTTACCAATGGTTCAAAAAGTTAGCCAAAATGACAATTTTCAGTGCAAATATCAATAATTTAGCTACAAACATGTAGGTGGTGCGATTAGCAAAGTGCTTAAGGTATAGCAAAAGGCAAAAAAAAAACAACTTCTCCTTTTATATGAAGGTCAAGTTAATATAACCCGACATAGAGTTCCCCCTTCATTCAGAGTTTGCAGGTATTCCCTTCTGCAGACCCTGATGTAAAAAGAAACACTGTGAATTCTGGTGTAAAAGAGAACTCTTAGGACTCTGATGTAATAAGGAATGCTGTGGACTCTGATGTAAGGGGAACTCTGAAATAAGGTGGTTACTGGTCACCAGAGCCCCCCCCCCCCTTACACCAGGGTCCACAGCATTCCCCTTTACACCAGAGTTCCCACTTACATCATGGTCTACAGCATTACCCTTTATGTCAGAGTTCCCCTTTACATCAGGGTCTACAGAGTTCCCCCTTGCACTAACACTAGAATTCAGAAGTTAGCAATTGCCCACTATGTAAGAAAGTGAGTTTATAAAAGTAGAATAATGCACATGTTTAAAGGGTATGACGTTTTTATGTTAAATCTATGCATACCATATCATTAGTAAATACGTATGTGTAATACTAACATGTTTTTATTACCTACCACAGAGGCTCCTGCTCCCTCCACCTCCAGTTATGTAATTCATAAAAGGTGGCAAGCAACACAGCTAGCCCGCAGCCATATTTTTTTTTTCTCACGTAAACTTTTATTTTTCAAAGAAATTCAGGTACAAGCAAAGTAATAAAACTGGTGTAAATACAAATTACAATGCATAAACGCGTTATATGATGCGAAGCATCGCTTAAGTATTGAGTAAGTTACAGGTGCACAAAAAGGTAGGGTTATAAGACATTAGGGCATGTGTAGAAGTTAGTGAGGGGTCAGAGCCCACCGCCCAGGAAGGTCTGGGCCGTGCACCCGGATCCCCCGGAACAGACAGGTGTATTCGTCAAATTAATGATACATTTGGAGACCAATATATTCTAAGTCAAAATGCTATATAGCTCCTAGTAGTTAGTTGCTTATTGAGGTAGAGTGCACTTCGGATGCTTTAGCCATAGGTTCCATCTCTTTTGGAAAAGGGGGACTTGTAGATTAGCTTTAGCAAACATGTATTCCATGAGGCTTTGATTGTTTATAGAAGAGAGGATATCCAGAGCAGAGGGGGGTTCCAAGGTTTTCAATTTCCTTGCTATTGAAAGTCTGGTGGCGATGAGCAGGTGTGTCACTACTGCATGAGTAGATGAGGGCCATGAGTCTAGTTCCATCCCAAGTAGGATCAGTTGTGGAGAGAGGTTTATAGGCCTGTTGAGCATGTCTGATAGTAATTTTGTGATCTCTAGTCAAAGAGGGCGCAGTTTAGGACATGACCACCAGATGTGTAAAGCTGACCCTACTTGCCCGCAACCTCTCCAGCAGTTGGGTTCAATTGATGTGTAGATCCTGGCAAGTTTCGTTGGCGTTAAGTGCCAATTATGAAATATTTTTTGTACACCTTCCCAGTGGGTAAGACATTTGGAATATTTCAGAGGACGCTTCAGTGCTTGGAGCCACTGCTGCAAGGTGTATGTGCATTGTAGTTGTTTCTCCCACTTAATCATAGTCTCGGATTTGTTGGACAGTGGGGGGTTGGTTAGGAGTTTGTAATAGTAGGAGATGCCCTTTTCTTTGGCATTTGAATTGAGGTAGAAGCACACTGCCTGCCATAAAAGTTGTTCATTCGACCTAGTAGCTTTAGAGAGTACGGATCGGATTCTAAGGTATTTGAAAAATTTGTTGGTAGTTAGCTGGAACTTTTCCTGCAGTTGTTGGAAGGAGAGGAGATCTGACTCCTCATATAGGTGGGCTAACGATGTTATTCGCGCTGTATACCAGTTGGATAGGGATATGTCAGGTAGAATAACTTGTAAGGCTTGTAAAGGTAGTTCTTTGAGTACTCTGTGTGATATGCCCCCTGACGCTTGCAAGATTGCCTGCCATGTTCTGAGTGTGGTATTGACTGTATATAGAAAGTTGTGTTGCTTACAGTTTTGAATTAATAGTGCGGAGAAAGCCATTTTCGGATCAATTGCTAGGGCAGCTTGCTCTATCTGCAGCCAGGGAAATTTAGTGACTGGTTCCCACCAGCTTTTTGCCTGTTCAAGTAAGTTTGCTTTATAGTAAGCTGCGATATTGGGTGCGCCCATTCCCCCACTTACTGTTGGAGTGCATAGAGTCGTTTTTTTCAGTCTGGGATGTTTACCACTCCAAATGAACGATGATACAATCGCTTGTAATTTCGCAATCTGGGAGCAGTGAAAGGATATAGGTAGAGTTCGGAAACTATAGAGGATGTGCGGTAAGAGATACATTTTGGAGAGCGCAGCTGGGAAGAAGGTGATGTTAGAGAGATGCCCAGATAAGGAAGTGTTGAGTTTGGAGCCCAGGAAAAGGATGTAATTTTGTTAATGCTCTGTTTGATAGTATTGTTTAGGTTAACTCCAATCATAGCTGACTTTGAATAGTTTATTTTATATAGTGAAGCCTTACTAAACATGTTTAGGGTTTGATGAAGATGCGGGAGCGAAAGTTGTGGTTCAGTGATGGAGATGATCACGTCATCCACGTAGAGGCCGATTTTGTGATCATAATTATTGATGGTAATACCATGTATAAGGGGATTAGTACATATGGATTGGGCCAATGGCTCCATCATGAGTGTGAAGATTAACGGTGAGAGGGGACACCCCTGCCGTGTGCCATTGGATATTGTGAAAGGGTCGGAAAAGATACCTGAGTTGAAAACTCTGGCAGTTGGGGCTGAGTACAGAGCCATTATGACATGCAGCAGCATGCCCGTAAAGCCAAATTTCAGAAGAACTGCTTTTAAAAATGTCCAGTCGACTCTATCGAACGCCTTCTCCACGTCCAAAGAAACAAACAGAGAAGGCATTCGACAGCGTTCCACCCACTGTAGTAGGCTGATATATCTCCTGGTGCCGTCTGACGCTTGCCTGCCTTGCATAAACCCTAATTGGTCTGGGTGAACCAATTGTGGGATGATTGTGGCTATGCGGGTTGCTAGAAGTTTAGCATATAGTTTTGTGTCTGTATTGAGCAGAGAAATTGGCCTGCAATTGGCTGGGTCATCTGCAGGTTTACCTGGTTTGGGTATAGTAGTTATGGTTGCTTCCAGTGCTTCTATCGGGATTGTGCCTGTGGTTAGCGTACGATTTAATGCCTAGCACAAAAATGGGCGTAGAGTGTTCGTAAATTGTTTATAGTATTCATTACTGAATCCATCTGGACCTGGAGCTTTATGGAGTGGTAAAGAGGCTATTGCAGTTTTAACTTCTGATTCAGAGAAGGGTTTAGAAATGTTCGCCTATTGTTCATGCGTGAGTGACGGTAATTTCACTGACTCTAAGAAGTGAGAGATATCTTCTGATATAGGAGCTGCACTTTCTCCTGTTGCTGCTATATTATACAATTTAGTATAAAATTGGCTGAAGCGGTTGGCTATGTCTTTAGGATTGGTCAGGCGCATCTTGTCTTGTGACAGAAGGCATGGGATCTTTGCAGTGATTAAGTGTTTTTTAAGTTGCTTTGCTAGACAAGCCCCGGGTTTATTATGGTGGGTGTAAAAATTGAGTTGTAGCCTTTTCAAGGCTCTATCGAAATTGGAGTGTGGGTGTTCACTCAGGGCTGTCCTTAAATTGTTCAGATCGTTTCCTAAAGAGGAGCTTAGTTGTGCTTTATGTGCCTTTTCAAGACTCTGGATTTGGTCTAATAGCTTAAATGTGGTAGCATTACGTATTCTCTTTTCCCGGGCTCCGAACTTGATAAGAAGCCCTCTCATAACTGCCTTATGGGCATTCCAGCATATAAACGGGTCAGTAACAGAGCCAGCATTTTGTTGGAAAAATTCTGTTATAGCTTCTTCAATATCCTTCTGGTAGTTTGGGTTCGTCAGGGGGGAAGTATTAAGTCTCCACCGTTTTCCTGACGGAATGTAGTCCGATGGAAACACTTTGATGGAGACTGGAGCATGGTCGGACCATGTAATGTTGCCAATTGGGACCTCTTGTACTGATTGGAGCGTCAGTTTGTCTACCAGAAACATATCTATTCTAGAATATGCTTTCTGTGAGTGAGAATAGAAGGTGAAGTCTTTTTCTGTGTCATGCATACACCACCAGGGATCATACAGATCTTCAGCAGCGAGTAATTTTGATAGTGCATTTGTGTGTTTTCTGTTAGGATTGGAAGAGTCTAAGGTCGTTTCCACAATTTGGTTAAAGTCCCTGCAGAGAATGAGAGGATATTGTCGAAAGGGAGTCAATTTTTCCATGACCGTTTGGTGAAACTGTGCCTGTTGGGAGTTTGGGGTATATATATTGATCAGGGTCATCAACCGGTCATTGAATTTGGCATGCAGAATAATAAATCTGCCCAGGGGGTCAATTTCAGTGTGAAGTGGACTAAAGGTCACTGTAGACCGTATAGCTATGAGAACACCGGCTTTTTTCTGTGTTGTGTTTGCCATAAAACATTGTGGAAATAGTTTATGACTGCAGGAGGACAGTTTCAAAGCTGTAAAATGTATTTCCTGGGCGCAGATGATGTCTGGCTTACTTTTTACCGCCTCTTTCCAGAATAGTTGACTTTTGAAGGCGAATTAAGGCCTTTGACATTTAAAGAAGTGATGTTAATAGCCATGGCTAAATGTGGCTAGATCAGGATAGGAATTTGTGTGGAGAAGTTAAAGAGGTCACCTGCTATTCTGTGTTCCCTGTTGCCAAGCCAGACAGTGTTAAGCTACAAGGAACACTATCAATCTTTCTACCATTGTTTAGATAGAACAAAATGAAAACAACTTAAATCGTTACAATTATATGTCTCAAGAATCTAGAAAAGCAGAGGTGTGTGTAACAAAGTGCTTGGCACTTTTCTATAACCTGGGAGGGTACAACAAGAACCAATACAGAACTGCAATAACAGGTAAGTTAAGAAATACAGGTGGTTAAAGCATACTCATCTGAGACATTGTTGTGCATCTGGATATGCGTCAACGTTGCCTACTATGACAGGTATAAGCCTGAGAGGTATTAAGAGTTAATATCATTGTTGATCACGGCCTGAGGATTGATAGGAGGATGGGCGTCCTCGGGAGGCTGATTGGGATCTTTGTTGCTCTGGCTGAAGTGGTGGGGCTGAGATGATGCCCCAGTTCAGCAATCTCTTCATGCCATCTTTGGGTGAAATAATAGTTGTGGGTTGGTTATGATAGGTCACAATTAGTTTTGCTGGGAAGCCCCATTTGTAGGGTATGTTTTGGTTTCTGAGAGCTGAGGTGACCTGGGCAAATTCCCTGCGGTTTCTGGCCGTTGCAGACGAGATGTCAGAGTAGAGTGAAATGTTGGCGTATGGCCCTGACAAAGTCTTATTCGCCCGAGCGGCCGACATAAGTTTTTCCTTGACTTGGTAGAAGTGTATGCGAGCTAGGACATCTCTGGGCACCGTTTCTGGTAGATAGTTTGGTTTGGCGATTCTGTGGGCTCTGTCGCTAGTTAATTCTGACTGTGTTAATTGCGGGATAAGCTTGAGGCACAACTTTTGGAGGTATTGTGTGAGTTCGGCGGGTTTGACGGTTTCGGGTATACCCCTGAATTTTATGTTGTTCCTCCTAGAGCGATCCTCAAGATCCGCTACTTTGGCTTGCAGGTAGTGGATATCTTCAGCATATTGTTGGATTTCTTCTGAGGATTCTCGTTGTATAGAAGTCTGGTCCACAATCTGTTTCTCGAGCGCAACAGTACGGTCTTCCACTCGGTCCATTCTAGTTTGTAACACTGTGATTGATGATCTCAGTTCATTTCTAAGGTCTTTCTGCAAGGAAAGGAGCATCATTTTCAATGTGTGTTCCGATGTCGGTTGGTCGCTGGTAGGGAGATCAGCTAGTGAGTTGTTGGAGCTTTCATTGTCTTGCTCAACGTCCCAGTGTTGTCTTTTGAATAGTGGTACTTTAGACGGGGAGGGTGCTGGAGATTGCGCCGCCCTTTTGCTTCTGTCCGGTGTTGCCGCCTGAGGCATAGGGGCCTGTTGTTCCATGCTGTCCATTTCTTCTGTCAGGGCGCACGGATCAGGCTGTTCTCCTGCTGGTGGATGTAGTGCGTGGGATGTTGCTGAAGTTTGGCTTTTTTGTGAGTACTGCATGGTTCCTTTAACTGATAAGAAATCTGGTATGCGGCGATATAATCCCTGGTTGTGGAGTTTAGAGTTGGGCATGCCACGTCACCTCCACAGTTAGATGCTGTAGGTATCAGTATGCAGGTACACTGCACTAGACCCTAGCGTTCAGATACTTAGTTAGGCCTTCGCCTGGGCCTCAGTTAGTGAGAGACCTAATGACCTCACTGTGTTGCTGGCAGGGCCTCAGGGGGACTCCGGGACGGTCGTTGTGTCACTCCAGTAATCCAGAGAGTGATTGACTCCGGGTCCGCTTCCGGATT
>BLSH010280904.1:0-18225 GCA_018402905.1 Glandirana rugosa | reverse complement strand
AACCCCCCCCCCCCCCCCCGCAAATTAAAATCCCCCCAAGCAACAATAGTTTCCCCTCACTGTCAGCAACAGACCTACCCAGCAACAATAGATCCCTCAGCAATAATAGATCCCCGGCACTCATTGGCATTACATACATCCAGTGCTGGAGGTGCCAGAACTGCATTCCCCCCAAGCTCCCGCTGAAAAAATGCCATAAATGTCCCAATACAAAAGTTATATATTACAGATTTTTGTCTTTTCCCTAAGGTACATTGAACATTTATCACGGATCTCCATGCACAGTGCTTGCATCTGATCTACAAGTATTCTCACTGAATCACAAATGTATTTTGTCTTGGCTTTATGAATCGTACTTAAAACATTCAGCGAACAGCACAAATTTGCCCATGTTTCAGCAAGAGTAGGTGTATTTTGCCTAACATAACATATTGATCTGTAACTCCATAGAGACTGGACAAAGGTGCTTTCATTAAATGATTCATTGTACACTAATAAATTAGCACAGCTTTAAGGGCCGCCCTGCCTGCAGTGACAAAGTTTTTCTTTTCTCACCCGGTCCCTCTCCTCTTTCTTCAAGAGTCATGAGCCTGGGGGAGAGGGAAATTAAATTGGAAAAAAATAAATAAATCAAAAATTAGAATTGATTGGATAAATAATTTCCCTTAGTCTCTTTCTTAATAAGTGATTGATCCACTAATCAATATTCATTATTTCCTAGGCTCTACCAAACTGTTTATTGAACAAATGAATTGCTGAAACTACAGTGACATGAAATAAAAAAAAGTGAAGCCATTTTTTTAATAACTTGGGCTGAACAGATCATCCTGTTTTAACTGGTTGTTCCACGCCAGTGAACTTGTCACTGAATCCATTTGTGTGATAGAGAAGCAGGGAATCTTGGTAATAGAATGTAATATGCTATAAATGATTTTCTATAGTACGATATGTTGTATTTGTTTAACATCGTATGTGCATGCCTCATTTGTTACTCCACATTTTGTATGCATATCTGAATGTACATGCCCAGAATTATTATATCACATTTAAGATTATGATTTCATCAAATGAAAACCCCTGAAGTCTGTTTTGCATTCATTATTGCATGTATTTGTGTAGCATTTATATCAGCGGGTTATATAAAGCTGTGCACTTTATTAGAATATCAACAAAGCCTCAGCTGCAGTCACAATCCTGATCCAGCAGTAAAATATAAAGGGATGTGTCAGGTATATTATGATCTATGGTGCCTTGGCAGAACTATATCTTGAATTTTTGATACCCTATACAAAAAAGTCCCTTTTTGTAAGACCCCCTCTTTTGTTCATTATCACATTTATATTATTATTAAAGTGGTTGAAAAGCCTACACATATTTTTACTGCATTCCTTGTATTAAGATAAAAAATGTTTAGGTGTCAGCATCGCCTACTCAGCCCCCCTTTACTTACCTGAGCCCTCATTTGATCCAGCAGCATGCTCTCCCCTCACTTCCAGGTCTCGCTGAATTTGCTGGGGTACCGGGAGCCATTGGCTTCCAGTGCTGTCAATCAAAGCCAGTGACAAGACAGCAGAGGGCGGGGCCAAGTCCCATTGTCTGTGTCAATGGGCACAGCAGCAATGCTCGGATACAAGCACGCATACGTGCCCCCGTGGGAAGCAGCTTCCCATGGGGGCACTGGACAGAGGGGAGGGGCCGGCGGGGGACACGAATAGAGGAGGTGTGCAGCCGCTCTGTTCAATTCCATTGCACAGAGCAGGTAAGTATAGAAATATTTGTTATTTATTTTTTTTTTTTTTAAATTCACCTTTACAATTCCTTTAATATGAAATATACAAAAAATGGATGTTAAGAGGATAAAGAAAAGAATTCACTAAGGAACCACTTGCCGACCGGATAACCTAGAAATATGGCAGTAAGGCGGCTCCACTATGCTAGATCACATACCTAGTACATGAGCTGACACTCCTGAGTAGGTAGCGCGCATACCGCCGGCAACCCAGCTGTGCTGTGGTTAAACACAGCAGATGTTAATCACCGGGTGCCAATGGTTTACTGCCAGCACCCAGCGATGGTCATGAATTTACATAGGACAGAGCTCTGCCTATGTAAACAAGGCAGAGCCATATCCTATCAGCGGGAAAGAAATACTTTTCTTTCCCCTCAAAGCAGGGAATAATTCTATTATTTCCCCTAGTGAAAGCACCACACAACGTATACATAAACACTGGCTAGGCACACAGCTAACCCTTTGATTGCCCTAGATGTTTAGCCTCTTCTCAGCCAGTGTCAGTACAGTACAGTGACAGTGCATATTTTTAGCACTGATCAATGTATTAGTGTCACTGGTTCCCAAAAAGAATCAAAAGTGTCAGTTAGTGTCCAAATGTCCGCCGCGATATTGCAGTCCCACTATAAGTCACTGATAGCTGACATTACTAGTAATAAAAATTAGGTAATTAAAAATTCCAGTATACAGTATATTCCTATAGATTGTAGATGCTATAACTTTTGCGCAAACCAATCAATATATACTTATTGGGATTTATTTTACCAAAAACATGTAGCAGAATACATATTGGCCTAAGTTGATGAAGAAATTTGATTTTTTATTGAACATGTTTAATAGCATACACTAAAAAATATAGATTTTTTTTTAAATGAAGGTCTTTTTTTTGTTACATAGTTAGTGAGGTTGAAAAAAGACACAAGTCCATCAAGTCCAACCTATGTGTGTGCTTTTATGTCAGACTTACATTGTATAACCCTCAATGTTGAGGTCCCTTAGGTGCCCATCTAATAGTTCTTTGAAATTATCTATGCTCCCAGCCGAAACCACTGCTCGTGGAAGAGAATTCCACATCCTCACTGCTCTTACCATAAAGAACCCTCTACACAGTTTAAGGTTAAACTGCCTTTCCTTCAGTTATAGTGAATGGCCGCGTGTCTTTGTGTGCCAATTCTGTGTCCCTATTGTGGGGTCACCTGTACAGTATTTGTACATTGAAATCATGTCCCCTCTCAATTGTCTCTTCTCCAGAGAGAATAAGTTCAGTGCTTGTAATCTTTCCTCATAACTAAGATCCTCCAGTCCCTTTGTTGCCCTTCTCTGAACCCTTTCCAGTTCCAGGACATCCTTCCTGAGGACTGGTGCCCAGAACTGGGCGACATACCCCAGGTGTGGCCTCACCAGAGACTTGTAGCTTGGGAGAATTATTGATTTATCCCTGGAGTTAATCACCTTCTTGATGCATGCCAATATTTTGTTAGCTTTGCTTGCCGCAGCTTGGCATTGCATGTCATTGCTGAGCCTGTCATCTACTAGGACCCCTAGGTCCTTTTCCATCCCACATTCCCCCAGAGGCTCTCCCCCTAGTGAGTAGTTTGCGTTCATATTCTTGGTACCCAACTGCATTATTTTACATTTTTCTACATTTAACCTCATTTGTCATTTATTTGCCCACCTCATTAATTTGTTCAGATCTTCTTGCAAGGTTTCCACACCCTATAGGAGAAATTACTGCCCTGCTTAGCTTGGTATCATCCGCAAATATTGAGATTGAGCTGTTAATCCCATCCTCCAGATCGTTTATGAATACATTAAACAGGATTGGTCCCAGGACAGATCCCTGGGGAACCCCATTTTCCACACCAGACTAATCCGAGTATTCCCCATTTATCCCCACCCTCTGGACTCGTCCCTGTAACCAGTTTTCAATACATGTACTCACCCTTTGATCCATACCGACAGACCTCAGTTTGTACATTAAGGGTTTATGGGGAACTGTATCAAATGCTTTTGCAAAATCTAGATATACCATGTCTACCAGCCTTCCTTTATCTAGATGGCAGCTCACCTCCTCATGGAAGGTTAATAAATTGGTTTGGCAAGAACGATTCTTCATGAAAACGCGCTGATTACCGCTAATGATACCGATTTTCATTACAATAATCGTGAATATAATCCCTTATCATTCCCTCCTAGAGCTTGCACATTATTGATGTTTATAGTTTATAGCACAAAAAAAATTAAAAAACACAGTGGTGATAAAATACCACCAAAAAGAAAGCTCTATTATAAACTATTACTATGGACCTAGCATTAGATAGGATATGTGTCATTTTAACAGTTACAGGTATTTAATACCTTTTCATGTGATCACAGCACTCTCTCTTTCAGTGCCTCCATCTGCATTTCTCTCCAAATGGATGGTGCCATATTTGTTCATTCTGTGATGATACTGAGGTTTGACAAAATCATGTGAATAAAATAGGAAGTTGTCCTAGACACCATATCATCTTCATTTTTCTAAAAATTTGCAGGTCGGTAACAAAAATGTTAAGATTTAAATCTCATGCCTATGTTAGGCAACCATGTAAGCAGGGCCGGAGCTCCCACTAGGTGAACCAGGCTGCTGCCCAGGGCACACTGCTGCCTAGGGGATGCAGCCACAGCCGCTGACTTCCCCTCTAGCCTGGCCGGGGAACATGAGGGGCTGAAGAATGCCACCCTACACAGGGTTGTCCGGCAGTTACAGCTGGGGAAGCAGGGGACACTGGGAACACTGGAGAGCTAGACGAGGCGGGCACAGCTAGGGAGGCTGGGCACCATCAGGTCTCCGGATGTAAGCAAAATGATCCTGCCCTGGTGAGTTTGCTCTGACAAGACTTGCGGGGGGGGGGGGTGTTAGCCTTACCTAGCACAAAAAAATCAAGCACCGGTAATGTAAGGTGACACATTTGACAAAGCACAGTCCACTTTAGAAGGAATGCAGCACAGCAGGACTTACAATGAGGCCTAGCTGTAAATGGCCAATTCATAAATAGTCTGGTGTGCAGCTTAAGGAATACATATCTATAGGTCTGGTATATTAACCTAAATCTAAACTCTCATGCATCTAAAAATCTCAACTTGCATTCACAGTCCATAACATGAAGTTACCTTTTCAAATGTGGCTACAGTAATGTATAAGAATATACCACTAGAAACAAAACCTTGCTTTATTGATTACTATGGATCAATATATAACTAAAGAATTTGCTTCAATGTCTATATACCTTGCTTCAATGTCTATATACCTTCTAATTAAAACTTAGATAGGACTGTATCCCATAAAAAAATCTGTTTATTCACACATGATCCATAGAATCATAATGGTAAGTTAAACAAAAGATTACTGGATGTCCTAATGCTAGGTATTTATGAATATACAAATATTATCACTTTTATATCAGGAAGTAACAATTATTCATATAGTCCAGTTAACCAGCCCCAAAATATAGAAAAAACCCTCTAAGTTCATTCATGAATAGGATAGTACCATGTGCTTCATTCTCAAAGCATAAGCATGCATAGTCGGTAAGTACTCTGTTAGAAACATTATAGAAAGAATATCCCCTTTGCACGATGGGGCCTATTTCAAATCATAGTATTAATCACAGAAAACTCTATAAATGAAAACCAGCATTCAAATTTTAGATCACACCAGCTCTGTGGGTTAAGTGTGTTAGTCAAAAGCTGCTTATTTTTCAGATGTTTTCATACACAAGCAGTATATGTATAGTAGCTTAAAGTAATATTAAACTAAAATAACAAGCATGCCAGGAAAACAATTGCTGTGTACTGGATAAAGACTGATCGTCTTCATCTTGGCCTATGGAAAAAAATAGATTTATAAAAATCTGCTCTTATATAAGTTAACATATGAGTAGGGATGGGCCGAACGCCCCCCGGTTCGGTTCGCACCAGAACATGCGAACAGGAAAAAAATGAGTGCGAACATTTGAACACTGTTAATGTCTATGTGACCCAAACATCAAAAATCATAAGTGCTCATTTTAAAGGTTTATATGCAAGTTATTGCCCTAAAAAGTGTATGGGGACCCAGGTCCTGCCCTAGGGGACATGTATCAATGCAAAAAAAAGTTTTTAAATCAATTGTTTTTTCAGGAGCAGTGATTTTAATAATGCTTAAAGTGAAACAATAAAAATGAAATATTCATTTAAATAATGTGCCCTGGGGTGTCCCTTAGTATGCCTGTAAAAGGGCACACCTCTGTGATGTTTAGAACATAGCCAGAGTGATATTTGTGAAGGAAAAATGTATTATCACGGCTGTAATGCATTGCCGGTTCCCGGCAATATACATAAAAATCACTGAAAAAATGTGAGTGGCGTCCACCCCAGTTCATACCAGGCCCTTCAGGTCTGGTCTGGATTTTAAGGGGAACCCCGTGCCAAAATGTAAAAAAAAATTGAGGTGGCTCCCCCCTAGGATCCAAACTAGACCCTTATCCAAGCATGTAACCTGGCCAGCCAGGATAGGGGGGGAGAGCGAGTGCCCCAACCAGGCTACATGCCCTCAACATGGGGAGTATGGGTGCTTTGGGGCAGGGGGTCTCTGTGCCCCCCCACCCAAAAGCACCTTGTCCCCATGTTGATGGGGACAAGAGCCTCTTCCCCACAACCCTGGGCTGTGGTTGTGGGGGTCTGCGGATGGGGGCTTATCAGAATCTGTAAGCTCCCTTTAATAAGGGGGGCCCCCATATCCCAACCCCCCCTATGTGAATTAGTATCAGGTACATCGTACACCTACTACTTCACCAAAAGTGTCAAAAAAAGAAAAAAACACAGGAGACGATTAGGGACAAGTCCTCTATTAAAAAAGAAAAAAGAAAAATAAGTGTCCACCTTTTTAATCCATCGTCAATCAAGAGGAATGACGAACACGAAAAAAAAAACGAACGGCTCCTCCTCCATGGGAGGGCTCCCACTGACTGAGCTCTTTTTGTTTTGATGTTGTATTTATAGTGAAGGGTGGGGCCACCCAGTGAAGTAATTGAGTGACCCACCAGTCTGATGTCACATGATGTCAGAAGGGGGTGGGTCATCCGTACGTTACCCAGTGGCCCCGCCCTGTATTATAAATAAAACGTCAACACAAAGCCAGCGCAGATGGCAGCAGCCCTCCCATGAAGGAGGAGCTGTGCGTGCCGTCTGCAGCAATGAATTATGGGGAGGCGAAGTCGCTGTGAATGCCCCATAATGTTCTAAATTTGAAAAACGGGGGAACTTACGTTCGTCTCGAACCGCGGGCACCTCCCTACATATGAGGTGAGTGGATGCACAAGGACATTTTTTAAAGTGTGGGGGCCTTGGATAGACTCTCAGGATACAAGTGATTCTTTACTTCACTTCATTTCTGACCCTCCTGCCTAATACGCTCTTACATTGAGCTTCTACAGTCTGATGGTAGAGTGTTGTGTATACCAAGTTTTCTGAGATATGGTTGGATTGCTATTTCTTGTTTCAGACAGTAATACAGGTGTGCAGACACCACATTATCACACTATGATATTTATTGTTATGTACTTTGTAAGTACACAAGAAGTTTCAGTTTCTCATTTTATCTTGTGATTCTATGTTTTGTGTTTCTTTCTCTACGCACTATGTGTAACCTTGTAACTTTGGGGTGACTATTACTGTATAGATAGGGTACTTTTGCTAATGTTATGTTGTCCATTATGTTATATTAACCAGTTGCCAACCACCCGCCGTGGATTGACGGCGGCAACATGGCTCTCAGGCGCATACCACCGTCACCTGACGGTGGCCGCAGGAGCGAGTATTGTGAGCGCGCACCCCGCCGGAGGCGGGAGCCAATCAGCAAGTGGGGTGGACTCGATCGCTCTCTGGCAGTTACAGAACAGGTATCTGTGTATGTAAACAAGCGGATCCCCATTCTGACAGGGGAGAGGAGAGTGATCGTGTGTTCCCAGTATATGGGAGCAGCGATCACTCTCCTCCCCCAGTCATCCCAGCCCCCACACAGTTAGAAACACCTAGCAGGGAACACAGTTAACCCCTTTATCGCCCCTAGTGTTAACCCCTTGCCTGGCAGTGACATTTATACAGTAATCAGTGGCTATTTAAAGCTCTGAGCGCTGTATAAATGTCAGTGGTCCCAAAAAAGTGTCAAATGTGTCTGATATGTTCGACGCAATATCGCAGTCCCGATAAAAATTGCAGATCACCACCATTACTAGTAAAACAAAAATAAAAAACGAAAAATGTCATAAATCAATTCTCATGGTTTGTAGACGCTGTAACTTTTACGCAAACCAAACAATATACGCTTATTGCGATTTTTTACCAAAAATATGAGGAAGAATATATATCGGCCTAAACTGATGAATACATTTGTTTTTTTATATATTTTTTTGAATATGTTGTATAGCAAACAGTAAGAAATATTGTTTGTTTTTTTTTAATTGCCGCTCTTTGCTTGTTTATAGCGCAAAAAATAAAAAAACGCAGAGGTGATCAAATACCACCAAAAGAAAGCTCTATTTGTGGGGAAAAAAGGACATCAATTTTGTTTGGGTACAGCATCGCATGACCGCGCAATTTTCAGTTAAATTGATGCAGTGCCGAATCGCAAAAAGTGCTCTGGTCAGGAAGGGGGTAAATCCTTCCAGGGCTGAAGTGGTTAATTTACATCCAGGCATATTATTTGAATGGTGTACACACCTTTTTCTGAATAAAATGAGTTTAAAAAACAAACATGGTGTACTTACTTGCTCTGTGCAATGGTTTTGCATAGAGCAGCCCCAATCCTCCTTTTCTGGGGTCCCCCCACAGGTGCTCTAGGCTCCTCCCCTTTAGTGAACGTGCCCAGACAAAGTCACTTTTCTGGGGGCATGCGTGCATTTTCGCTCCCAAGCTGCCCAGTCTGCATTGACACAGACTGGATGACTCGGCCCCACCCCCGCTACCACATTGCAGCATTTGATTGACAGCAGAGGCAGCCGATGGAGCACAGAAGGTTTTTTACCTTAATGCATAGAATGCATTAAGGTAAAAAACCTTGAAGCTTCAGAACCACTTTAAATATCATGTTGCCATCAAACTCTGATGGAAAATTACAATATTTTAAGCAAAATAGTCTCTGTGGAAAAAAATATTTTGGCTATATGTAACTTACAGTATCACCCGGGCCAATTTATTTCACAGAACCGGAATCTGAACTGGAGAAACCTATCACTCAGACACCAAACACACTTATATTGCAAGGTCTTGACACAAAAGGACACATTAGTCCTCAGAAGAGAAAAATACATAAGATCTATATCCTATTCTGTATCTAACAAGTTTTATTTAATTCTGATAAATAATTAGACATCTGCAGAACAAAAAAAATGTGTTTCGTTTTGATTCGTTATTTACATAAATTTGTTTAGTAAGATTAATTTCATTTGTTGAATTTGTTTTCGAAATTTGCTTCATTAATTCCTTTTCAAATTGATTCAAAAAGTTTTCAAATCGATTTGAAAAGTTTTTGAATCAATTTCAAATAGTTTTTGAATTTGAAAAGTTTTAGAATTCGAATTGTTTTCAAATTTTAACAGTTTTCGAATTCAAATAATTTCCAAAGAGAATAGAATAGAATAGAAAATAAAGGAATAGAATGGAAAAAAATAGAATGCAATAGAAAAGAATATAACAGAAAATAGAAGAATATAATATAATAGAGTAAAACAGAACAAAATTGTGTAGAAAATAAAAGAAAATAATAGAATGGAATAGAATAGAATAGAAAGGAATAGAATAGAATAAAAAATAGAATGAAATAGAAAGATTATAACCATCTTCTGAAATTCAAATAGAATAGAAAAGAATATAATTAAAAAATAGAATATAATAGAAATAATATAACCATTTTCCAAAATTCAAATAGAATCAATTCGAATGTGAATAGAATAGAAAAGAATAGAGTAGAATAGAAAGGAAAATAACACAATAGTATAGAAAGAGCATCAGAATGGAATAAAAGGAATATAGCCATCTTCCTTTTCTAATCTATTATTTTCTATTCTATTCAAATTTGAATTGATTCTATTTGAATTTTGAGAAATGGTTATATTCTTTCAATTCAAATCTATTCTATTCTATTGTTTTTTAATTATATTCTTTTTTATTTTTTTATTCTATTATATTCTTTTCTACTCTATTTTATTTTCTATTCTACTCTTTTCTTTTCTAGTCTATTCTATTATTTTCTATTCAAATTCAAATTTATTCTATTTGAAATTCAAATTTCGGAAGAAGGTTATATTCTTTCTATTCTATTCTATTATATTCTGTTGTTTATTTCTATACGATTTTGTTATTTTCTATTCTATTCTAATCTACTCTTTTCTATTCCATTCACATTTGAATTGATTATATTTGAATTTTGGGAAATGGTTATATTCTTTCTATTCTGTTCTATTGTTTTTTTAATTATATTATTTTCTATTCTATTATAGTCTATTATATTCTATTCTTTTTTTCTATTCTATTCTTCTATTCTTTTCTTATGTATTCAAATTCTAATTTATTCTATTTGAAATTTGAAATTCTATTTCTATTCTATTTGTGTCTATTATATTCTAGTCTATTCTGTTCTTTTATTTTCTATTCTATTTTGTTCTGTTTTACTCTATTATATTCTATTCTTTTATTTTCTGTTATATTATTTTCTAGTCTATTATTTTTCTTCTATTCTATTCCTTTATTTTCTATTCAATTTTATTCTCTTTGGAAATTGAAAAACTATTCAAATTTGAAAACTTTTCGAATTAGAACACTATTCGAATTTGAAAACTTTTCTAATTTGAATTTGAAAACTATTCTAATTCAAATAGAACAAAGAAAGTGGTTATGCGCTGCTTGGTGATGGTAAGAAGTTTAGTTGCTGCTTCCACTAAATATGAATCACACAAGAATGATAATATTGATTAGGAGGTGTGGATACGCTACCAATATATGAACAGTGTGTAATGTGCCAAATATTACTAACGTGTTCAGTTCTGGTTTGTTGCGTGGTACATAATAAAATTATATATAAAAATTATGCCAAATGAATATATAAATATTGACTGAATAAATATTGCATTACACGTATTTAAGATGGTAATTGTCACACCCCTTAGTGATAAATAAAGTGCTAAGGTGCTAAATTACTAAAGTGCATAAAATACATAAACCGTTCATTCTCATAATCAATATGGATTCAAATGAAATTTGGATGTGAGGTAGTAAATAGTCCAATGTCTCTAGGGATCAAATGTCCACTTAAAACTGTGCCAATTAGGATTTAGATCCCTGTCACTCCTTGTCCAGAAGTCTTCTTAAAGGTGCGTAATAAATCAAAAACAGTGCAGTGCGCTCCCTCCACCAGGTGAATTGGGCGCTCACCTCAATTGGTGACCCCCACTCGGGTCAATTCACGTTTAAACAGTAAACTCCTTCGCTTTCCTGGATAAATGGACTAGGTTGGAAATAATCCCCTCCAAGTGCTGATCGCACAAAAACCTGGATAAAAGTGCTAACCGCACCAGAACTAGTTCAAAGTGCTAACCGCACAAGGATGGGTTAATAAATCATTCCAATAGGCAAATACCGCTAAGTGCGGGAAACTTCAAGAAACCAGGATTGGTATTACTAATCAACTGCAGCTCCCAGGTAAGCCTTTGTAGCCAAATGAGCAGTGTATTCTTTGGTGGTTACAAATTGTTCCTGACACACAAGGCAAACATGAGTCATCACACATTCCACAAAGAGAATTAGTTGGGTCACAAGGGGAGTGATCAAACCCACGTATTGTCTTATTACTTCTCTGCTGCCAGTTCAGCAATGTCTCCTCTTTACTTCCTCCCGACTCACCTCTCGTGCTATCCCTGTTAGCTATTAAGCAGTCTGGGAAACCCCAGCGGTAGTTGATGGCATTGTTGGGCAGCTTTTCGGTAAGGGGCTTTAGGGCCCTGCAACGGTCTAGCGTTTCTTTGGCAAGGTCTGGGAAAAAGGATAAAACCGCTCCATCAAATTCCAAGGATTTTTCAGAATGCGTTCTTTTTCCACATAGTAGTGTACCCTGCAGATAACATCACGAGGAGTGTCTGAGGATAAATTGCGCAGGCGAAGGGCACGGTGGACCCGATCTATTTATAGAGGGTGTTCCGCAGGGTTGCCAAGCAAGCTATTAAAGATTCCTCGGATTGAGGCCTGTAGGTCGTCTTCTTTGGTGGCTTCTGGCAGGCCTCAGATCCATATATTATTCCATCTGTTATGGTTTTCTTGATCCTTGATCTTATAGAGGGCCATTCTGTGTGCTATAGTTAAGCTGCGTGTAGTTGCCTGGAGAGCTCTGATGGCAGGTGCGTGGCGATCGAATCATTGTCCTGATTCCTCCACCTTGATGAGAACTTGTAAGAGATCTGCGCAAACTGCTGACACCTCCTTCTTTATCACTCTCTTCAGGCCTATGGGTGCCAGCTCAGATTTGGTGAGATCGCTCACCAGAGCTGCCACGTCTGAGTGAAGAGGAGATGCCCCTTCACCTTCAGAGCCGATGGAGGAGACCAGAGACTGGCATCTGGGAGCAGGTCTAAGGCGAGGGGAGGAGCCACCGCCATGCAGAGAGCCGCCTAGTCCATCAGCCTCAAGTGAGTCCTCCGGTTCTGTGGCCAGGAAGCATCTGATGGAGCTTGATGGTGTATTTTTCAGCAGTTGTGACTTTCCCGTTTTTACCCATTATTATTTGGGTTGGTATGAAGCTATAAATAGGACTGATGTAGTTTTCAATAGGTACTGGTCACAGAGCTCACTGAACAGTCGTCTTCACAGCTCCATACGGAAACCACGCCCCAGACTTCACTTAATTACTTTTAACTTAAAATCTTTTTTTCACTTTTGTATGTTTTGTAATATCTTTTGCATTAATATTCCTGGAACCAATTTCTTTTCTTCCATTAAAAAAAAATAAGCTGAATTTCTGAATGCTTCAACTAGAAATTAAGAGCTTTGCCTCTCTGAAGAAGCTAACGTAGTGTAAACTCTATTTCATTGTTCTCTGGGTATGACAGTAAGTGATACAGACATATTTTAACCAATTGCCAACCAGCCGCCGTCATTCTACGGTAGCAGGTGGGCTCTCCTGCGCAAACCACCATCATGGTACGTCAACTTGTACAGGCAGACTCGCTGCGTGACCGTGCCCGTGGGTCGTGTGGACTCGATGTCCGTCAACGACCCACGATAGTCTTCTACAGAGGCAGAATGGGATCTGCCAATGTAAACAAGGTAGATCCCGTTCTGTCAGGGGACATAACACTGATCTACTGTTCCCAGTGAATGGGAACAGTCAGATCTGTCAAGTCCTTGCCAGCCCAGCCCCCACACAGTTAGAACATGCTGTGGGAACACAGTTAACCCCTTGATAGCCCATAAAGTGTAACCCCTTCCCTGCTAGTGACATTTATACAGCAATCGGTGGCTATTTTTAGCTCTGATCGCTGTATAAATGTCATTGGTCCCAAAAAAGAGTCAAAAGTGTCCGATCTGTCCGCAGCAAAGTCTCAGTCCTGATAAAAATCACAGATCGCCGACATTACTAGTAAAAAAAAAAAAAAAATAATAAAAATGCCATAAATCTATTCCCACAGATTGTAGATGTGATAACTTTTGCCCAACCTAATCAATATACGCCTATTGTGATTTTTTTTAACTAAAATATATATCAGCCTAAACTGATGAATACATTTTTTTTTATTTTTTGGATATGTATTATAGCAAAAAGTAAAAAAAGAATGTTTTTTTTTTTTTCAAAATTGTCGCTCTTTGTTTGTTTATAGCGCAAAAAATAAAACCCGCAGAGGTGATCACATACCAACAAAAGAAAGCTCTATTTGTGGGAAAAAAAGGACGCCGATTTTGTTTGGGTACAACGTCGCACAACCGCGCAATTGTCAGTTAAAATGACGCAGTGCCGTATCGCAAAAAGTCCTCTGGTCATTAAGGGGGCAAATCCTTCCAGGGCTGAAGTGGTCAAAGGATAGAACGGTAACAGCGGATGAGGTGAATGGTACGTGTTTATGTTAAAACACAGTGATGGCTACCTTGTGTGTGAACTCCAATTAAGTATTTTTTAATTTTATCCCCTTTCATTTAACTGCTACCTATGTCTGTTTTATCATTTTATATCTAGAAATATTAAATGCACCGTTTTAGGTTGTTTTTCTTCTTTGTCAAAAGTTTTATTGGTTTTACATAATAACACATGAGAATCAGTACATGTTACTTCACATATGCAGCATGGTTATAGAAAGTGGACGTTTAGCATCTATACATGGTAGCATTAGACATTAAACAAAGCATAAACATCAGTCACGGCGGGGGGCTGGAATCAGACAAGTGACAATTGAACCTAGTCGGTGCTAGGGCATCCTCCCCTCCTCAAGGCTGCCCCAATTGGGATCAACCTGCAGTCCCCGAGGCCAGAGGGGGGCCAACAAGCGAGTAGGACCGGGACAGCACGGGGCAATACTGAAGGCTCCTGGGGAGCTATTGACCCATCGCTATATCCTCCTAACATTACGCTGTGTTTGAACTGAGAGCTAAATAACTTTAGAAACAGTGAAATGTGTCCGACAATCTACAGTAAGTAGATGGGGGCCGGTTTAGGATGTTTTTATTAAAATATTTAAACATCATTAAGTTGAATTTATAAATGCTTTAACTAGAAATTACTAGAAATTAAGAACGTC
This sequence comes from Glandirana rugosa, assembly GCA_018402905.1. NCBI lineage: Eukaryota > Metazoa > Chordata > Amphibia > Anura > Ranidae > Glandirana > Glandirana rugosa. The sequence goes on along the minus strand of BLSH010280904.1, from coordinate 3,639 downwards.
TGCCTCTTAGAAAAAGCTGATGTATAATAAACTCTGTTATATTCCTGTCTGGGCATTGTAGCAAGTGACCCAAATATTTGCAACAGTGGATGTTGTGAACAGAGAATGGTTCCAATAAAAATCATAGTGTGTGTGTGTGTGGGTGTAAAACTTCTCAGCTAACCAACCTCTGCGACAAACACTCTCAAACTGCCTGTGCTTAGATGTTTGTCCTTTGAGCTGGAAAATCTCTGCACACAGTGAGGTTGAGAGTGTAATCATCACATCTCTGTTAAATGATGCCTGCAGCTGCAGGCATTATTCTGGTATCATTTTTTCAGCCAGCGATTCCCTGTGTTGTAAAAGCCATCCTAGAGGCTGATTAACTGTTTAATTGCTTTTACAGGCAGCGGGAGGAGATGACCCCCCCTCGGCCACCCACTAACACCATTCCAGACTCTCCCATTTGATTTGGAAGCCTGGTATTTATTCTGGCTGTGCCGCCAGGTTACAATAGAGCTGGCCATGGACCAGATGGACCGCCATCTGCTGCTGACAAAGCTTTTCCACATTTTGGCCATGCTAGCCCTGCCTTCTGAGGTGCTGGCGGTGCCACAGCTGCATTGGCAACCTCTTCCTCCTCCTCTGCCTTGTGCTTCCACTGAGCCCCCGGTGTCATTTGGGAATGCCCTCAGCAGCACGTCTACCAGCCTGTGCTTGTAGTCGCGTATCTTCTGATCACGCTCCAGTGAGGGAATTAAGGATGGCACGTTGTCCTTGTAAAGGGGATCCAGCAGGATGGCCACCCAGTAATCAGCACAAGTTACAATGTGGGCAAATCGGCTGTCGTTGCACAGGCACTGCAGCATGTAGTCGCTCATGTGTGCCAGGCTGTCCAGAGGCAAAGACATGCTGTCCTCTGTGGGAGGTGTATCATCTGTGTCCTCCATATCCCCCCAGCCACGCTCCAGTGATGCCCACGAGCTGCGTTGGGTGCCACCCTGCTTTTAACATGGTTCCTCCTTGTCCTCCTCCTCATTATCCTCGTCCTCCTCATCCTCCAGAACTGTGCCCTGGCTTGAAAATTTTTGCCTGGACTATGCTGGTGCAGGAACTCACCCTCCGAGCCACTTGTGAATGACTGGCCTGATAACCATGGAAATTACCCCTCTTCCTCTTCCTCCTGTGCCACATCTTCTTCCATCATCGCCCGAAGTGTTTTTTCAAGGAGACATAGAAGTGGCATAGTAATGCTGAGTACAGCGTCATCGGCACTGGCCATGTTGGTGGAGTACTCAAAACACCACAATATCGTACACAGGTCTACTGGAGGCCCACTCGTTGGTGGTGAAGTGGTGCTGATCCGCAGAGCAACTGACCCGTGTGTGCTGCAGCTAAAACTCCACTATTGCCTGCTGCTGCTCGCACAGTCTCTCCAGCATGTGCAAGGTGGAGTTCCACCTGGTGGGCACGTTGCACATAGGAGGCAATGAGCGGGAAGGCTGAAATTCCGCTGCAGCACACTTTCTGCAGCAGCTCTGACATATCCGGGTAGTTTTTTAGAAATTTCTGCACCACCAAATTCAGCACATACACCAAGCAAGGGATGTGCGTCAAACCGGCTAGGCTCAGAGCTGCTATGAGATTTTGCCCATTATCGCACACCACCAGGCCAGGCTTGAGGCTCAGTGGCAACAACCACTCATCGATCTGTTGTTCAATGCCCATCCACAGGTCCTGCGCAGTGTGAGGTTTATCCCCCAAACATATCAGTTTTAAAACAGCCTGCTGTTGTTTCCCCCTGGATGTGCTGAAGTTGGTGGTGAAGGTGTTACGCTGACCGGATGAGGAGGTGGTAGAGGAGGAGGAAGCGGAGTAGGAGGAGGAGGCAACAGGAGGCAAAGAGAAATGCCCTGCAATCCTCGGTGACGGAAGGACATGCACCAAACTGCTATTCGCCTCAGGCCCACCCGCCACTACATTTTCCCAGTGTGCAGTTAGTGAGATATAGTGTCCCTGCCCGTGCTTACTGGTCCACATATCAATGGTTATGTGGACCTTGCCACAGATGGCGTTGCGCAGTGCACACTTGATCTTGTCCCCGACTTGTTTGTGCAGGAAAGGGATGGCTCACCTGGAAAAGTAGTGGAGGCTGGGAACCACGCACTGTGGGAAAGCCACCGCCATCAGCTTTTTAAAACTGTCCGTGTCCACCAGATGGAATGACAGCATTTCAAAGGCCAGGAATTTTGAAATGCTGGCATTCAGGGCCAGGAATCGTGAATGGGTAGGGGATACTTCCTCTTTCTCTCCAGTGTTTGGGAGATGGACAGCTGTAAGCTTCCATGGGACCATGGTGTGGAAATGCTTGGGGACGATGGCGGACATGGTGGCGTTGCTTTAACATTGTCTGTTTGCTGGGTGGCAGGTGACACTGGCACTGTAGAGGTGGAGGAAGAGGCCAGAGCAGCTGCAGAAGAGGAAGCAGGAGGAGCCAGAGACCTTTCTTGGATTTTGAATGCTTATTCCACTGCAGCTCGTGCTTTGCATGTAGATTCCTGGTCATGCAGGTCGTGCTCATGTTTAGAGCATTTATGCCTCGCTTCAGGCTCTGATTGCACAGCGTGCGAACCACTTGTGTCTTGTCGGCAGCACATTGTCTGAAGAACTGCCACGCCAAGGAAGTCCTTTGAGCTGCCTTTGGTGTGCTAGGTCCCTGGGTGTGGTGGGTAGTAGCAAGCATACTTTCTAGGGGACGGTCGCTCCGCTTTTGCAACCTGCTTCCTCTTTTGCTGTGCTGGTGCCTCTAGGCGACCACCAGCTCTTCCTCCAAATGACACACCTCACTCGCATGACCTTCATTCCATGTGGGGTCAAGGACATCATCATCCTCCACATCATCTTCCACCCACTCTTAACTACTGCCCTCCTTGTCAGTTTGCACACTGTAGAAAGCTGCAGCAGTTTCGTCATCATCAGAGACGTGCTGCGGTGGTGTTTCCATGTCCTCATTCTGAAACAGAAGTGGTTGGGCATCAGTGCACTCAATGTCTTCCACTTCTGGGGCAGGGCTATGTGGATCACCTATGGAATGCACACCAGCAGAGTCATCAAAAAGCATAAGAGACTGCTGCATGACTTGGGGCTCAGACTAATTGGCTGATTTACAAGGGGCTGAGGTGAAAGACAGATGGCCATGGGGTTCAGGTGCTAACTCTGAGCTTTCAGCAAGGGAGCGGATGGGAGACAATGTGAAGGAACTGGAGGCATTGTCAGTCACACAATCTACTATTGCCTGTACTTGTTCTGGCCTCACCATTCGTTGAGCGGCATTCGGGCCTACCATATAACGTTGAAGGTTCTGTCGGCTACTCGCACCTGAGAAAGGTGTTTCACTTGTGTGTATAGCTGGCACAGATCGACCACGTCCTCTCCTTGCAACAGGAGCTTCACCAACACCACCAACACCAGCAGCACTAGCATCACCACGACCATGTCATTTATTTGAGGCTCTCCTCATTCTGGACGCAAATGTACTATTTAGCACAAATTTATATTATTTTTTATAACTCTAATCTGTCACTCACACCAGCAGCAGGAACCTCTCCCTACACCAGTATGAGATTATTTTAGAACAGTAATCTGTCCCTCACACCAGCA
>BLSH010280874.1:17586-30366 GCA_018402905.1 Glandirana rugosa | reverse complement strand
TCCCCATTGATTTCAATGGGGTTCGTTGTCCGTGCGATCGTTCGGGTTCCGTCCGGACACGGACCCGGACTTTGTCCCGAAGTTCGGACGGACCAGCAGAACCCGAACTTCTTCACGTAGGACCCTCCTTCCTCCTCTTGTCATAGTGTCTTTTATAATCCTCTTGGGCCTTTTGTATTGCTTCTTGCAAGACTTGGTAGTTCTCCTGAATAAAGTTTATTCTCTTTTGTACTGCAGGTACTGCTGCTTCGGGTATCATGTTTGGTAGAAAAGCGGGATGGAAACCGTAGTTTGCCCAGAACGGTGACTGGTTGGTTGAAGCGTGTATGGAGTTATTATATGCAAACTCGGCACAAGGAAGAAGGTCAACCCAGTTATCTTGCGAGAAAGCAGAGAAACAACGGAGGTATTGCTCCAAGGTCTGATTAGTTTGTTCTGTTTGGCCATTACTTTGTGGATGATAGGCAGATGATAGACAGACCTCAATACTCAAAGCTTTACAGAGTCCCCTCCAAAATCTGGATGTAAACTGGACTCCTCTGTCAGAAACGATGTTGTCGGGAAGACCATGGAGTCTAATGATCTTTTTGATGAACACATGAGCTGTCTCTACTGCTGACGGGGTGCCCACCATAAGTATAAAGTTGGCCATCTTGGATAAACGGTCCACTACCACCAGGTTTATAGAAAAGCCATCAGAGAAGGGCAGCTCAACTATAAAGTCCATGGACATCATCTTCCAAGGAAGCTCCGGGACTGGCAAAGGGCTTAACAAACCCCAAGCCAAAGGTCCTAACAAACCCCAGGATCGTTGGATCAATTCTGATGTCTTACGGACCCCAAAATGTCCCGCAAGCAGGTGGTCATGGAAAGTTTTAAGGACCTGGGTTCTGGCTTCCTTAGGTACAAAGATCTTGTCCCCATGCCAAAAAAGTCCATCCTGTTTCCTGAGAGTGGAAATCTCAGATTCCGGGCACTGGGCAGAAGCTTGCTCAAGGGCTGGCTTTAGGTTAGGTTGGATCATCAGAAAGTTCTGGGGGGACAAGATGGTGCTGGGGACAGTGACTTCAGGTGTCTCTGGAAACATATGGGAGAGAGCGTCAGCCTTTCCATTGTTGGAGCCTGGACGGTATGTCAGATGGAAGTTAAACCCACCGAGCTTGTCGAGGTCTGAGACGTTTGGCTGAGTTTAGATACTCCAGATTCTTGTGGTCTGTGAATATCATGATGGGGTGGGCCGCTCCAAGGTATCTCCATTCTTCCAATGATCGCTAGCAGCTCCCGGTCTCCCACGCCATAATTCCTCTACGGGGCTCATCTTATGAGAGGAAATGGCAACTGGATGTAATAATGCCTTAGGTCCCTGACGTTGGGAAAGAACTGAAGCAGTCTGCACTTAGAGTGTTTACTCTTTCTATCCACTATGTACCTCATTCACCTATGATATCAATATGAGCCATTGGTTGATGGTAGGATTTCGTTGAACCTGATCCAACCATTCGCTCTCCAGGGGAGATCTTTGTGTGTATGACCCTCTAGTAGAACTGGGGTCATACATTGAGGTGAGCGTAGTGAATATTGGTGGTTGGACCTCAAAATCAAATTTTGGAATTGTCATTTTTATGAGACTTTATGAGATTTTGTGAAACTTTCTAACGCTGCATCGTTTTTTTAAACAAGTGTTATTTACTGAAGCAGTCTGCACTTAGAGTGTTTACTCTTTCTATCCAATATGTATCTCATTCACCTGTGATATCGATACGAGCCATTGGTTGATGGTAGGATTTCGTTGAACCTTATCCAATCATTTGCTCTCCAGGGGAGATCTTTGTGTGTATGAGCCTCTAGTAGAACTGGGGTCGTACATTGAGCCATTGGTTGATGGTAGGATTTTGTTGAACCTGAACCAATCATTCGCTCTCCAGGGGAGATCTTTGTGTGTATGACCCTCTAGTAGAACTGGGATCGTACATTGAGGTGAGCGTAGTGAATATTGGTGGTGGGACCTCTGCACTGATATTATCCTGCTGTCTGCACCATTGGTGGATTTTCTGAATCAAATTTTGGAATTGTCATTTTTATGAGACTTTATGAGATTTTGTGAAACTTTCTAGCGCTGCATCGTTTTTAAACAAATGTTTTTTACTGAAGCAGTCTGCACTTAGAGTGTTTATTCTTTCTATCCAACATGTACCTCATTCACCTGTGATATCGATACGAGCCATTGGTTGATGGTAGGATTTCGTTGAACCCGATCCAATCATTCGCTCTCCAGGGGAGATCTTTGTGTTTATGACCCTCTAGTAGAACTGGGGTCGTACATTGAGGTGAGCGCAGTGAATATTGGTGGTGAAATTATCTTGCTGCCTGCACCATAGGTGGATTTTCTGAATGAAATTTTGAAATATCATTTTATGAGACTTTATGAGACTTTATGAACTTTCTAACGCTGCATCTTTTTATTATTTGAGTTCGAAATGCTGTTTTCCACTCGTCACCCTCTCGAATCTGCACCAAGTTGTATGCCCCTCTCAAGTCCAACTTAGTGAAAATTCGAGCATCGCGGAATCTTTGAAATAGTTCAGGAACAAGAGGCAGGGGGTAGCGATTCTTGATCGTGATTTTATTTAGCTCTCTATAGTCCACACAAGGTCTTAAAGTGTGATCCTTCTTCTGTACAAAGAAGATTCCGGCACCCGCTGGGGAGGAAGAAGGACAGATGAACCCCTTTTCCAAGTTTTCATCAATGTATTGGCACAATGCCTCCAATTCAGTCTCTGATAATTGGAAAGATCCGCCCGAAAGGGATTTCAGCTCCTGGCAAAAGTTCAATCGAGCAATCGTATGAACGGTGACGGGGTAACACTTCTGCCCCTTACTTGTCGAAGACATCTAGGAAATCATGGTATACCATGGGAATAGCCTGGCTGATGTCGGGGGCTGGCTGAACAGCTGTTTGAAGAAGCTGATTCAGGGGTAAGGCAGGACTCCCGGCAGTAGGTTGATCGGAAGAGGATCTCCCCCTTTCTCCAATTGATCTGAGGGTTATGGGCCCATAACCAGGGGATTCCCAGAATCACAGGAAACATAGGGGAACCAAGGATGTCAAAACGGAGGAATTCTTTGTGACCAGATACTGTTGAAGTAAGTATAGGCACAGTGTGTAGAGTTACGGGCCCAGACCTGGGGATGGTTCCATCAGCCAGGTGGACTTCAAGTCTCTGTTTCTTAGGCTGTACAAGCACACAAAGTTCTTCACTAGTGCAGAGTCCATGAAACAGCTGCATGCCCCGGAGTCAATGATCGCTGGTATTTGGACTTCCCCCTCAGCCACCTGTAACGAGATATGAAGGACCAGGTGAGAAGAAGAGGCTCCAGCAACCTGCAAATGCATGGGACTCAGATGGGCAGACCTACTTGGCCTTACAGGACAGTTGTTAATGAAATGTCCATTCGCTCAACAGTAGGAGCAGAGGTTGGCCATTCGGCGTTGTCGTCTTTCCTCTGGTGTAAGGGAGGCACGGACTAGGCCCAGCTGCATGGGTTCATCCTTGGGAAGGTTGACAACAGGTTGCATGGGAACAGGTACTGGAACAGAAGAAACTTTGGGCGGCATACAAATTGGCCGAGGTGCTTGAGAGCGCTCGGCTCGCCGCTCCCGTAGACATCTGTCCAGCTGGATGGATAGCTGAATAAGCCCCTCTAGGGTAGCTGGGGCTTGTTTGTACTCATGCTAGCTCATCTTTGAGAGTCTCAGAAAGTCCCAGCCGACATTGATGCCTGAGAGCGGCCTTATTCCACTGGGTGTCAGCGGCCCATCGGCGGAAATCCACTGTATAGTCCTCCACTGTACACCGTCCTTATTGTAGGGAGTGTAGGGAAGATTCTGCTGTAGTGGTGCGCTGTGGATCATCGTACAGCAATGACATGGCTTTGAAGAACGCCTCTACCGAGGCAACGGCAGGATCCTTCTGCTCCAGGAAATGGTGAGTCCAGGACTGGGGTTCATCGGATAGTAGTGAAATGATGAATCCCACTTTAATAGTCTCTTGGGAAAAAGTCTTTGGTTGCAAGGTCAAGTAGAGCAGGCAAGCATGCTTAAATGCCCTGAACTTTCTTCGGTCACCCAATAAGCGTTCTGGTGTGGGGACCCTTGATTCAGGGGATGGAACAATCATGGTAGTGGCTTGAGCTGGTTGCTCTTGGGCAGGTGCAGCATGAGTGGTGGATGCTGGGGTTGGAGTCGTGGACAGATGCTGAAGATGTCCTTCCAGCTGGAAATGACCCTCCTGAAGTCTTGTCACCGCCTGGGTGAGAGCCGCCACCTACTGGCATAAAGCCTCGAGTGGGGAAGCCTCGAGTTGGCCTCTGACATGGCTGGATTATACTGTCAGTTACCTGGTTGGAGGCCAAAGTGCAGAGAGGGCTTCCCTTGCAGCTAGGTGCAGAGCACCCCCTGGAGGTGATACAGGGAGCGCTATGCCGGAGAGGCAGGGATTACCGGTAGCGCTGGCCAGGTGCGTGGTCTCTCAGGATGGCTCTACTGGAACCAGGATGTGCTGCTGGGCTTGAATCCCCTGGATACACTGGAGCACACGTGGCAGGAGCAGGTAGGACTGGAATCAGGATCAAGGTCAAGCCAGAGGTCATGCACAGGAATCCAAGCAAAGTCTATAGTCTTGCTTCAGGTGTGATCAGAAGCGGAGTCAAAGCCAGGCAGAGGGTCAAACACAGATTAGGAGCCGAGGTGCAGAGTAGTGAGACAAGCCAAGGGTCAAAGCAAGGAATCAGGATCAGGATGGTCAGGACAAGCCGGGTCGGTAGCCGAGGTTCGAATCAATCAGGAACAGGAACGCAAGGACAGCAGGAAGCTGAAGATAATCCAGCAACTAATGGCTCTTCTGCACGGGTTTAAATAGGGCATTGGGTGCCAACATCTGTCACACATTGTGTACGAACGGACGTGCGCGCGTGCGCACTTGCGTTCGGACCTTCCCGTTCGTTCTGGATCTTCTGTGCATGTGCATTGGTGCATTCCTCTGTGTCAGTGGAGAATTCCTATGTTGCCGGATTATTCTCTGACAGTATACAGCTCAGCATCACAGCACACAGTATACAGCTCAGTATCACAGGACACAGTATACGGCTCAGCAACACAGGACAGTATACAGCTCAGCATCACTGGGCACAGTATACAGCTCAGCATGACAGGACACAGTATACAGCTCAGCATCACAGGACACAGTATACAGCTCAGCATCACAGGACACAGTATACAGCTCAGTATTACAGGACACAGTATACAGCTCAGCATCACAGGACACAGTATACAGCCCCAGCATTACAGGACACAGTATATAGCTCAGTATCACAGGACACAGTATACAGCTTAGTATCATAGGACCCAGTATACAGACCCAGCATCACGGGTGGGGTAAATTGCAGCCAATATCACAGGTGGGGGTAAATTGCAGCCAATATCACAGGTGGGGTAAATTGCAGCCAATAACACAGGTGGGGGTAAATTGTAGCCAATATCACAGGTGGGGGTAAATTGCAGCCAATATCACAGGTGGGGTAAATTGCAGCCAATATCACAGGTGGGGGTAAATTGCAGCTAGTATTACAGGTGGGGTGAATTGCAGCCCATATCACAGGTGGGGTAAATTGCAGCCCATATCACAGGTGGGGTTAAATTGCAACCAATAACACGGGTGGGGATAAATTGCAGCCAATATCAAAGGTGGGGTAAATTGCAGCCAATAACATAGGTGGGGGTAAATCGCAGCCAATATCACAGGTGGGGTAAATTGCAGCCGATATCACAGGTGGGGGTAAATTGCAGCTAGTATCACAGGTGGGGTAAATTGCAGCCCATATCACAAGTGGGGGTAAATTGCAGCCCATATCACAGGTGGGCGTAAATTGCAACCAATAACACAGGTGGGGGTAAATTGCAGCCAATATCACAGGTAGGGTAAATTGCAGCCAATATCACAGGTGGGGGTAAATTGCAGCCAGTATCACAGGTGGGGGCAGTTATGCAGCCAATAACACAGATGGGGGCACTTATGCAGCTAGTATCACAGGTGGGGGTAGTTATGCAGCCAATAACACAGGTGGGGGCAGTTATGCAGTCATTATCACAGGTGGGGGCAGTTATGCAGCCAGTATCACAGGTGGGGGCACTTATGCAGCCAGTATCACAGGTGGGGCCAGTTACGCAGCCAATAACACAGGTGGGGGCAGTTATGCAGTCAGTATCACAGGTGGGGGCAGTTATGTAGCCAATAACAGAGGTGGGGCAGTTATGCAGTCAGTATCACAGGTGGGGGCAGTTTTCAGCCAGTATCACAGGTGGGGTACATTGCAGAGACACCCCCCGAGGTCAGAACAAGTCCTGCACTTACCCCATCCAATAAGCAGGCAGGCAGGATAAATGCAGAGTTCGGCATGCGAAGAAGCGGGCTGTGAGTCTGCAGAGATTGGCATGCGAAGAAGCGGGCTGTGTCCATGGTCGGTCGGTCACCGGGCGGTCAGGGTCTCTGTGGGAGTAGGAGTCACGTCCGCTGCCACAGTGACCCACCCCGGCCACCACATCCAATCACACTGAGCCGCAGGCTCAGGGCAGCCAATCAGGCTATGTGTGTCTGCCCGTTCAGCGCACAAACATAGCTTTCAATGGCTGACCAATAGGCTCACTACTTGGGCCGGAAAAAAAAAAAAAAAGAAAGTCAATGTACCGGCACCACCTGCAGGGGGGCCGGGCTGACTTTTTTTTTCTTTTTAGCCGATGCTGAGGCGGCGCCCAAGCGTCCCTCATACACCAACAGCCACTGAGCACCACACTGCAGTGGTAAATATACTGCGCATGGTCGGGAACCAGTTAAAGAGTTGCCTATGGTACATTTTGATACTGAAGTGTGTTGCTGTTTCTTGGGTCTGGTACAGTTTTAAGGCTTGACATGTATCTATTTTCTTGGCATAACCTATTTTACGCTTTATTAAAGACTTGTGTGTCCCAAGATTAATGTTAATAAACTTTTTACGAAAATGTGCACTTGATAAACTGTCGCGCTAATATCATATTACATATGTAGCGCCCCCATAGTGTAGGTGCTTTAACTTTTGTATATTTTTGGTAGGAGAGGAAAAATCAGGCCTGACTGTATGTGTTTTGATCTGGGCTGGGAGTGGCTCAGGGGTGGGGCTGGAGATGGAGGGAAGGTACACTCCTTGGAGATTTCCTCCCCTTGAGCTGGGTAAGCTCTAGAAGGGGGATGGATGATGAGGTGTCACTTCCTGATGTATGATAAGGAGCCCAGACCAATCCACAGGCTGGGTGGTCAGGGGGCAGGCCTCCTTAAATACAGCCAACAGAGGTCAGGAGAGTTTGGGTGGAGTGAGGATATAGTCAGGAGCTGCGGATCAGGCCTCGCCCAGGAGGGGATTTCCCTGTCTGGGGGAGGGGGTGAACCAGAGGCCTGGGGCTTGGGTGCAGTCGGGAGTGGGAGTCGGCTCCTGGAGTGGCACAGGAGAAGCAGGAGAGCAGCTGAGGTCTACATGGAAGGAGACTCTTTAAAGAATCCACCATAAAGTCGTGAATGGTGGCCCCTGCGAGTTGAATGAGAAGGCTGAGACAGTCTGGGAAGAGAGAGAGCAGTCTGTAGAAGTCGGTGGGAGCCAACCGAGGGGTAGGAGAGCCATTGGAGTACAGGACAGAACGGATGGGTCTGGAAGAAGGATGGACTGGGAGTTGTAGTCCATCAAAGGCTCAGCGAGCACCAACGTGTTTTGCCACACAAGAAAGGGTCCATGGTTTCAGTGAAGGAAACCTGCGATTCTTACCAACAAAGGGTGGTTCTGAGACCTTGCAAGTGGCTGCAGCCGGCCTCACCATGTGCTAGCTGTGGCGAAGAGGAAGTGTCATGGAAGTCTGATAAATTTCTCTTCAGACCAGGGGAACAGGTGTAACGGTCAGCAAGCAGTGTGCTGGAGAGAAGTGAAGGGGAAGAGTAACGGTCAGCAAGTAGTGTGCTGGAGGAGAAGTGTATATACCGGAGGTGTATATAGTAGGTCCTACGTTCAATTACCGGGCATCCCACAGTCATCCCTAATCCCTATAAAAGTTCAAACCCCTAATTAAAACAACAAAACAAAGTACCGGCCTGTTCAGTGACTTTGGATGTGTGGAGTTCTTGTGATTGAGGGCAGAGGGCTGGTGGACCACAACTATCAGCCACTCTCAAGGGAGCACATGGCTACACATAAAAAGTGTAAACTACCATGATTTTGTTCTCCGGGGTCTCTGCTTTAAAAGAAAAAATACTGTTTAGCGGTTTCAACTAATTTTCAAGCCTAAAAACAGAAACATGGCTCTGGTAGTGAAAGGATTAATGTAGCCATACATAAAAAAAACTACTTTATTTATTATTACATCATGATATCTGCTTCCTTTGGTTCCACTTAGCACTTTACATGCACTTAAATAGTGTCAATGGTTGTGGCACGCCACAGAGTTTTTTATCCGTGCACATTAAGGTTACCAGATTTTCAAAATGGAATCCAGGGACACTCTACTGATCTTTTGACCAATTTTAACAATGCCCACATTTGTAGCCATACCCACAAAATCATGCCCCCATTTTTAACATGGTCATAGACTTTCAGAATAGGAGACAGACATTCTCACCAAAAAGACAAAATACCTTGGATACCATAAGAAAGGGAATGATGTGCCATGCAAAATTGCTGTACTAGTGGACAGTGTTTAAATGTGGAAGGGTAAATAAAATCTGAGTCTATGTAGAGTTGAGTGGAAACCTGGATGTTCGGGTTCAGCGGGTTCGGCCGAACTTCGCGAAAAAGTTTGGGTTCAGTACCGAACTTGATCCGAACTTGACCCCGAACCCCATTGAAGTCAATGGGGACCCGAACTTTTCGGCACAAAAATGGCTGTAAAAAAAGTCCTGGAAAGTGCTAGAGGGCTGCAAAAGGAAATAAAATGGGGGTAAGAGTAGGACAAGTGCCCTACAAAAGAATGGGGATAGGGAAATTAAAAATTAAATTTAAAAAATCAAAATGTGAGGAGGAGGTGGATGTGGAGTAGCAGCCTAGAGGTTGACTAGGCCATGACAGTGGCAGTGTAGGTGAAAGTGGCGGTGGTGGAGGAGGAGGAGGAGGAGGTAGCCAACACTGTTTTTTGTTTGTTTGTTTGTTTTTTCTAATTGGGGTAGCCCCCAAAATATTGAGGCATATTAAAAAAACAAGTATACCAATGGCTGTGTGAGGCCGGTCTAAATGTCTATTCTGCACAAGGTACAGACAAGTCTTGTGGGATCCATGCCTGGTTCATTTTAATAAACGTTAGCTTGTCCACGTTGGCTGTGGACAGGCGGCTGCGCTTGTCTGTGATAATGCCCCCTGCCGTGCTAAACACACGTTCAGACAATACCCTGGCTGCAGGGTAGTCCAGCACCTCCAAGGCATAAAGGGCAAGCCCAGGCCATGTGCCCAATTTGGAGACCCAGAAGTTGAATGGGGCAGACCCATCAGTCAGTACGTGTAGGCGTGTACACACATACTGTTCCACCATGTTGCTGAAATCCTGCCTCCTGCTGAGACCTTGCCTATCAGCTGGTGGTGCTGTTTGTTGTGGCGGGCTGCTGACAAAGCTTTGCCACATTTTGGCCATGCTAACCCTGCCTTCTGAGGGGCTGGCGGTGCCACAGCTGCGTTGGCAGCCTCTTCCTCCTCCTCCTCTGGCTTCGCCTTGTGCCCTTACAGCACCAGCAGGAACCTCTCCCTATAGCACTAGGAGACGATTTTAGAACAATAATCTGTCCCTTACAGCACCAGCAGGAACCTCTCCCTATAGAACTAGGAGATGATTATAGAACAATAATCTGTCCCTTACAGGAGCAGCAGGAACCTCTCCCTACATCACTAGGAGATGATTTTAGAACAATAATCTGTCCCTCAAAGCAGTAGACTCTACCTAGTCCAGTATCAGATCATTCTGTAATGCAGGAGGTGATGTTATTAGATCTGCAATCTGTCCCTAAAAGCAGGAGTAGTAAACTCTACCTAGTCCAGTATCAGATGGTTCTGTAATGCAGAATGAGATGTTATTAGATCTGCAATCTGTCCCTCCAAGCAGTAGTATTAGTAATCTCTACCTAGTCCAGAATCAGATAGTTCTGTAATGCAGGATGGGATGTTATTAGATCTGCAATCTGTCCCTCAAAGCAGTAGTAGTAGTAATCTCTACCTAGTCCAGAATCAGATCGTTCTGTAATGCAGGATGAGATGTTATTAGATCTGCAATCTGTCCCTCACAGCGCCGGCAGCATCCTCTCCCTACACTAGCCTGAGAGCATGTGACATGCAGCACTACGTGACTCCAGCTTATACAGAGGCTGGGTCACATGATGCACTGGCCAATCACAGCCATGCCATTAGAAGGCATGGCTGTGATGGCTTCTAAGGGCAAACCAGTGAAACGCTTGTTGATTGGCTGCCCTGCACCCGAACCCGGACTTTTTTGCAAATGTCCGGGTTCGGGTATGGGTCACCGACACCCCAAAGTTCGGTATGGACCCGAACTTTACAGTTCGGGTTCACTCAACTCTAAGTCTGTGCTTCTATGGTTCAAGAGAGCATGACGCACTGAATACAGAGTTCAGAATTAAATAACACACAGGGGATGATTTACTAAAACTGGGGAGTGCAAAATCTGGTGCAGCTTTGCATGATAGACAATCACTTCTACTTCAGCTTGTCAACTTCATTTTTGTCAAAGCTTAAAGTCATGACATCCACTTAAAACTACAGGTAAGTTTATAATCAGGCTTACCTGTAGGTCCTGGGAATATCTCCAAACTTGCACCCTTTAGGAGATATTCCCTGTATCTGGCTCGACTGGGCCGTTTCTTCATTAAGTGTGCCGTAAATGACGGCTCCCGCGTGCATGTATGGGGGTGACGTCAGCGCGGCTCCTGCCAATCACAGGGCTGGGGTCCGCGCTGTGATTGGTCTGTGTCCGGGATCCCAGAAGACGACGGAAACTGCATGTCGCCGGTCACAGCGGTGCTGGGGGACCGCTGCTACAGCGTCGATCTAAGGTAAGCATTTCATAATGAACTAGTATGCGATGCATGCTAGCTCATTATGGCTTTCTCTTGCAGGTGTTTTTTTTTTTTTATTGACTTGACAACCACTTTAATTAAGCTTTGACAAAAATCCTGGAAGTTGATTGTTTACTATGCATAGCTGCACCAGATTTTGCAGGTTTTTGAATCAACCCCACAGAGGGCAGAGGCCAATAGTAAGCAATACAGAGAGTTTAGGGGTCAGGAGTAGTAATACCCAGAGTGCAGGGGTCAGAAATAAATAATGTACAGAGTTCAGCGGCCATAATTCAGTAATGCACAGAGGTCAGGGTTAAAGTGGTTGTCAACCTGTGACAACCACTTTAACCTACAGATAAGCCTACAATAAGGCTTACCTGTAGGTGCCCTGCATATCTCCTAAACCTGTACGGTTCAGGAGATATGCAGTGTTTTGCATGTGCAACATCATGTCGGCACATGCGCAGTGCAGAAACGGCCTCCGTGCCGTTTCTCCACTGACCCTGTGCCGTGACTGGCGGCTCCCAGGATTGACAACACGCAACTCTGGCCAGTGATAGAGCCGGAGTTGCGGCCCCAGAAGGCAGAGGGGCAGAAGATGGACGCGGCCTAGAGCGGGGACATCGCTGGACGCTGCAGGCTTTGTTTCTAGGTAAGTGGCACATAATGGGCTACTATGCGATGCATAGTAGCCCATTATGCTTCTACTTTACAGGGTTATATTGAGGAAGTAAACCCAATCTGGGTTTACTTCCATTTTAAGTAACACATAGAGTTCAAGTCAGGAGTAGGTAATGTGCAGAGTTCAGAGGTCAGAAGTAAGTAATGACTAGAGTTCAGGAGTCAGGTCAGGAGCAAGTAACTAACAGATTGCAGGGTAGCAAGTGTATTGTACTATATTTAAAACAGGTCATACCTTGTCTTTTGGCTTAATGGTTGCACTTGATTTCTTCCATGTCCCCTACTTCTAACTTCATAACCTTCCCCGTTCTCTTTCCTCATCATATCCAGCATCATCTCCAGGAAACAAGAAGTATAGAGTAAACATATTAGTATGCAGGCTTCAACTCAATTCATACTGCGCAAGCATCAATCCAAAATGGATTGAGGGGGTGGAGGTAGAGTGGTTATGATTAGTGTTGAGCGAACCCGGACTGTAAAGTTCGGGTCAGTACCGAAAAAAATCAAAAATGGAGGTGGATGTGGACCATCTTCAAACTGTGTCTGAAAAGTATTAATTAACGGTAGAAGCCATATAACTGTTCTAAAATCATCTTCAAACTGTGTCAAAAAAGTATAAAAAAGCCGGGAGAACCCATATCACTGTTCTGCAAACATCTGGAAACTGTGTGTAACACTTTAAATAAAACCGGGACAAACAGAACTACTGTTCTGCACACATCTGGAAACTGTGTAACACTTTAAATAAAACCGGGCAAACCCATATGACTGTTCTGCAAACATCTGGAAACTGTGTGTGACACTTTAACTAAAACCGGGACAAACCCATATCACTGTTCTGCAAACATCTGGAAACTGTGTGTGACACTTTAAATAAAACCGGGACAAACAGAACTACTGTTCTGCAAACATCTGGAAACTGTGTGTAACACTTTCACAATGTGTGTCAAAGGTCTACAAACGTCTTGTC
>BLSH010280759.1:5763-22126 GCA_018402905.1 Glandirana rugosa | reverse complement strand
AAGAGTAAAACAGAGAGAGAGAAAGGGAGCAAGAGAAAGATAGAGGCAAGTGGTTGAGAAATAAAAAAAAATAAAGAGTTGGTGAACGGAGATAGAAAGAGAACGAGGGAAAGAGAG
The DNA here is from genome assembly GCA_018402905.1 of Glandirana rugosa. Lineage (NCBI taxonomy): Eukaryota > Metazoa > Chordata > Amphibia > Anura > Ranidae > Glandirana > Glandirana rugosa. Next base: position 22,009 of record BLSH010280759.1, on the reverse strand, counting down.
AGAGACAAAATGAGAAATGGAGAGAGAAAGTGTTATTGTAGGAAGTAAGAAAGAAAGAAAGAAAGAGAGAAACATAGAAAGAGATGGTGAACGTAGAAGGAAAGAGAGAAAGAAAGAGAGAGAGAGAGGGAAAGAGAGAAAGAGAGAAACATAGAAAGAGTTGGTGAACGGAGAAAGAAAACGAGAAAGAGAGGAACATATAAACAGAGAAAGAAAGAGAGAAACTTAGAATGAGATAGTGAACATAGAAAGAGACAGAGAGAAACATAGAAGGAAAGAATTGGTAAACAGAGAAGGAAAGAGTACATGAGAAAGAGAGAAACTTAGATCGAGTTGGTGAAAGGAGGAAAGAGATAGAGAGAAAGAATGAAAGCGAGAAAGAGATAAAGAGAGAAAGAAAGACTGAAGATAGAAAGAGAATTGGTGTAGGCAGAAAATAACAAAGAAAGAGAAAGAGAGAAACATAGAAAGAGTTGGTGTACGGAGAAAGAGAGATAAAGTGGAAGCGAGAAATGGAAAAAGAGAGTTGGTGTAGGGAGAAAGAAAGCAAGATCGAAAGAGAGAAACATAGAAAGAGTTGGTAAACGGAGAAAAAAGAGAACAAGATAGAAAGAGATGGTGAACGGAGAAAGAAAGAGAGAAAAAGAGAAAGAAAAAGACAAAGTGAGTTGTTGAACGGAATAAGAAAGAGAACGAGAGAAAGACAGAGATCAAGAGAGAATGAAAGTTGGTGTAGGGAGAAAGAAAGACAGAGAAAGAGAGAAACAGAAAGAGTTTGTGAACAGAGAAAGAAAGAGAGAAATATATAAAGAGTTGGTGAACGGAGAAAGAAAGAGAGAAACATATAAAGAGTTGGTGAACGGAGAAAGAGAAGTAGAGAGAGAAAGTGTGATAGAGAAAAAACAAAGAGAAAGAGAGAAATGTAGAAAGAGGTGTAGTTGGTGTAGGGAGAAAGAAAGAAAGAAAGAAAGAAAGAAAGAAAGAAAGAAAGAAAGAAAGAAAGAAAGAAAAAAAGAGAAAATGTGAAAGATAGAAAGAAAGAGAAAACGAGAGATAAAAGAGAGAAAGAGAGTTGGTGTAGAACAGAGAAAGAAAGAGAACGAGAGAATGGGAGATAAACAGAGAGTGTGAAATGGAGAGAAATAGTTGTTGTATGGAGTAAGAGAGAGAAAGAGAGAAATGGAGAAAGAGAGTTGGTGTAGGAAGAAAGAAAGAAAGCAAGAAAGAGAGAGAGAAACATAGAAAGAGATGGTGAACGTAGAAAGAAAGAAAGAAAGAGAGAGAAAGAAAGAACGAAAGAAAGAAAGAAAGAGGAAAAAGAAAGAGAGAAACATGAATAGAGTTGGTGAACGGAGAAAGAAAGAGAGAAAGAAAGAAAGAGAGAAAGAGAAAAAGAAAGAGAGAGAACATAGAAAGAGTTGGTGAACGGAGAAAGAGAGAAAGAAACTTAGAATGAGAACGGTAGAGTTGGTATAGGGAGAAAGAAGGACAGAGAAAGAAAGAGAGAAAGAGTTGGTGAACGGAGAAAGAAAGAGAGAAACATAGAAAGGGATGGTGAACGTAGAATGAAAGAGAGAACGAGAGGTTGACAGAGAGAAACAGAGAGTTGATGAACGGAGAAAAATAAAGAACGAGAGAAAGACAGAAAGAAAGAAAAATATAAAAAGTTGGTGTAGGGAGAAAGAAAAACAAAGAGAAAGAAAGAGAGAAATAGAGAGAGGTTAAAACATAGAAAGAGTTGGTGAACGGACAAAGAAAGAAAGAAAGAGATGGTAAAGAGAGAGAAAGAAAAAAAGAGAGAACGAGAGATAGAGTTGGTGAACGGAGAAAGAAGATGGTGAACAAAGAAAGAAAGAGAGAAAAAGATAAAGAAAAAGACAAAGTGAGAAAGAAAGAGATAAAGAGAAAAACATAGAAAGAGTTGTTGAACGGAATAAGAAAGAGAACGAGAGAAAGAAAGAAAGAGAGCAAGAGAGAATGAAAGTTGGTGTAGGAAGAAAGAAAGACAAAGAGAAAGAGAGAAACAGAGAAAGAGTTTGTGAACGGAGAAAGAAAGAAACATAGAAAGAGATGGTGAACGGAGAAAAAAAGAGAGAAACATATAGACTTGGTGAACGGAGAAAGAGAGAAATATATAAAGAGTTGGTGAACGTAGAAAGAGGAGAGAAAGAAAGAGAAAAAGAGAGAAACCTAGAAAGAGTTGGTGAACGGAGAAAGAACGAGAGACAAAGAGAAAGAGAGAAATGTAGAAAGAGAGTTGGTGTAGGGAGAAAGAAAGAAAGAAAGAAAGAAAGAGAGAAACATAGAAAGAAATGGTGAACGTAGAAAGAAAGAGAAAAAGAAAGAAAGAAAGAGAGAAAGAAGGAAAGAGAGAAAGAGAGAAACATAGAAAGAGATAGTGAACGGAGAAAGAAAGAAAACGAGAGAATGAGAGAAAGAGAGTTTGTGTAGAGAGAAAGAAAGACAAAGAGAAAGAGTTGGCGAACGGAGAAAGAAAGAGAAAAACTTAGAGTAAGATCGTGAAAGGAGAAAGAAAGAGAAAGAGAGAAAAAAGAAGGAAATAATTGGTAAACAGAGAAGGAAAGAGAACGTGAGAAAGACAGAAAGAGAGAAACTTAGAAAGAGTTGGTGAACGGAGAAGAAAAGAGAAAGAGAGCAAGAAAGCGAGAAAGAAATAAAGAGAGAAAAAAAGAGTGAAGATTGAAAGAGAATAGGTGTGGGGAGTTGTTGTACAGACAAAGAGAGATAAAGTGAAAAAGAGAAATGGAGAGAGTTGGAAAGAAAGACCAAAAGAGAGAAACATAGAAAGAGTTGGTGAACGGAGAAAGAAAGAGAGAACCATAGAAAGAGATAGTGAACGGAGAAAGAGAGAAAGTGAGAAAGAGAGAAACATATAAAACGTTGGTGTAGGGAGAAAGAGAGAAACATAGAAAGAGTTGATGAACGGAGAAAGAACGAGAGACAAAGAGAAAGAGAGAAATGGAGAGAGTTGTAAGGAGAAAGAAAGAAAGAAAGAAAGAAAGAGAGAAACAAAGAAAGAGATGAGAATGAGAGAAACATAGAAAGAAAAAGAGAAAGAAAGAAAGAGAGAACGAGATAGAAAGGGAGAAACATAAAGAGTTGGAATAGGGAGAAAGAAGGACAAAGAGAAAGAAAGAGAGAAACATAGAAAGATGGTGAACGGAGAAAGAAAGAGAGAAACATAGAAAGAGATGGTGAACGGAAAAAGAAAGAAAAAAAGAGAAGAGAGAAACATATAAAGAGTTGGAATAGGGAGAAAGAAGGACAAAGAGAAAGAAAGAGAGAAACACAAAAACAGAGAAAGGGTTGGTGAACGGAGAAAGAAAGAGAGGAACATAGAAATAGATGGTGAACGGAAAATAAAGAGATAAAGAGAGAAACATATAAAGAGTTGGTAGAAAGAAAGAGAGAAAGAAAGAAAGAATGAAAGAAAGACAGTAAGAGAGAAACATAGAAAGAGATGGTGAACGTAGAAAGAAAATGAGAGAAAGAAAGAAAGAGAGAACGAGGGATAGAAAGAGAGAAATAGTAAGAGTTGGTGTACGGAGAAAGAAAGAGAACGAGAGAAGGGCAGAAAGAGAGAAACATATAAAAAGTTCGTGTAAGGAAAAGAAAGACAAAGAGAAAGAAAGAGAGAAACATGGAAACAGAGAAAGGGTTGGGGAACGGAGAAAGAAAAAAAGAAACATAGAAAGAGATGGTGAACGGAGAAAGAAAGAGATAAAGAGATAAAGAGAGAAAAAAATAAAGAGTTGGTGTACGGAGATAGAAAGAGAACGAGGGAAAGAGAGAGAGACAAAGTGAGAAATGGAGATAAAGAGCAATTGTACGGAGTAAGAGAGACAAAGAGAAAGAGAAACATAGAAAGGAAGGAAGAAAGAAAGTAAGAGAGAAAAATATAAAGAGATGGTGAACGTAGAAAGAAAGAGAGAAAGAAAGAAGAGAGGAAGAGAAACACAGAAAGAGTTGGTGAACGGGAAAGAAAGAAAACGAGAGAAAGACAGAAAGAGAATGAGAGAAAGAGAGTTGGTAGAGAAAGAAAGAAAGACAAAGAGAAAGAGAGAGGAAAAGAGAAAGAGTTGGTGAACGGAGAAAGAAAGAAAGAAAGGAGAGAAACTTATAAAGATCGTGAACGGAGAAAGAGAAACATAGAAGGAAAGAATTGGTAAACAGAGAAGGAAAGAGAACGTGAGAAAGACAGAAAGAGAGAAACTTAGAAAGAGTTGGTGAACGGAGGAGAAAGAGAGATAAAGAGAGATAAAGTTAAAGAGAGAAATGGAGAAATAGAGTTGGTGTAGGGAGAAAGAAAGACCGAAAGAGAGAAACATTGAAAGAGTTAGTGAACAGAGAAAGAAAAAGAACAAGATAGAAAGAGATTGAGAACGGAGAAAGAAAGAGAGAAAAAGAGAAAGAACAAGACAAAGTAAGAAAGAAATAGATAAAGAGAGAAACAGAAAGAGTTGTTGTACTGAATAAGAAAAAGAACGAGAGAAAGACAGAAAGAGAGCAAGAGAGAATGAAAGTTGGTGTAGGGAGAAATAAAGACAAAGAGAAAGAGAGAAAGATAGAAAGAGATGGTGAACTGAGAAAGTAATAGAGAAACATATAAAGAGTAAGTGAACGGAGAAAGAAAGAGAGAAACATAAAGAGTTGGCGAACGGAGAAAGAGTAGTAGAGAAAGTGAGAAAGAGAGAAACATATAAAGAGTTGGTGAACGGATAAAGAACGAGAGTCAAAGAGAAAGAGAGAAATGTAGAAAGAGAGTTGGTGTAGGGAGAAAGAATGAGAGAAAGAAAGAAAGAAAGAGAGAGAAAGATAGAAAGAGTTGTTTAACGGAATAAGAAAGAGAACGAAAGAAAGACAGAAAGAGAGCAAGAGTGAATGAAAGTTGGTGTAGGGAGAAAGAAAGACAAAGAGAAAGAGAGAAACATAGAAAGAGATGGTGAACGGAGAAAGAAAGAGAGAAACATAGAAAGAGATGGTGAAAGGAGAAAGAAAGAGAGAAACATATAAAGAGTTCGTGAACGGAGAAAGAGGAGAGAAAGAGAGAAAGTGAAAAAAAAGAGAGAAACATAGAAAGAGTTGGTGAACGGAGAAAGAACGTGAGACAAAGAGAAAGAGAGGAATGTAGAAAGAGAGTTGGGGTAGGGAGAAAGAAAGAAAGAAAGAAAGAAAGAAAGAAAGAAAGAAAGAAAGAAAGAAAGAAAGAAAGAAAGAAAGAAAGAAAGAAAGAAAGAAAAAGAGAAACCTAGAAAGAGATGGAGAACGTATAAAGAGAATGTGAAAGATAGAAAGAAAGAAAAGAGAACGAAAGAGAGAAAGAGAGAAATAGTACGAGTTGGTGAACGGAGAAAGAAAGAGAACGAGAGAAAGACAGAAAGAGAGAAACATATAAAAAGTTCGTGTAGGGAAAAGAAAGACAACGAGAAAGAAAGAGAGAAACATGGAAACAGAGAAAGGGTTTGTGAACGGAGAAATAAATAGAGAAACATATAAAGAGATGGTGAACGGAAAAGAAAGAGATAAAGAGAGAATGAGAGAAACATATAAAGAGTTGGAGAACGGAGAAGGTAAGAGAATGAGAGAAGGGAGAAAAACAGAGAGTGAGAAATGGAGAGAAATAGTTGTTGTACGGAGTAAGAGAGAGAAAGAGAGAAATGGAGAAAGAGATTTGGTCTTTGTCTTTCTTTCTACCTACACCAACTTTTTAGATGTTTCTTTCTTTCTCACTTTCTCTCGTTCTTTCTCTTTTCACCAACTCTTTGTTTCTCTCTTTCTCCGTTCACCATCTCCTTCTCTGTTTCTGTTTCTCTCTTTCTTTCTCCGTTCACCATCTCTTTCTGTGTTTCTATCTTTCTCTTTCTCCCTACACCAACTTTCTTTCTTTCATTCCTTCTCTCTCTCTGTCTTTCTTCTTTCTCTTTCTCTGTTCAACAACCCTTTCTATGTTTCTCTCTTTCTTTCTTTCTTTCTTTCTTTCTTTCTTTCTTTCTTTCTTTCTCTTTCTTTCTCCGTTCACCAACTATATGTTTCTCTCTTTCTTTCTCTGTTCACCATCTCTTTCTATGTTTCTCTCTTTCTTTCTCCGTTCAACAACCCTTTCTATGTTTCTCTCTATCTATCTCTCTTTCTCTATTTCTTTCTCCGTTCACCAACTATATGTTTCTCTCTTTTTATAATCGTTCACCATCTCTTTCTATGTGTCTCTCTTTCTTTTTCCGTTCACTAACTCTGTTTCTATGTTTCTCTCTTTCTCTCATTCTTTCTCTTTATCTTTCTTTCTCAATACACCAACTTTTTATATATTACTCTCTTTCTCACCTTCTCTCTTTCTTTCTCCGTTCACCATCTCTTTCTATGTTTCTATCTTTCTCTTTCTTTCTCCCTACACCAACTTTCTTTCTTTCATTCTCTCTTTCTGTCTTTCTTCTTTCTCTATCTCTCGTTCTCTTTCTTTCTCTGTTCAACAACTACGTTTCTCTCTTTCTCACTTTCTCTCGTTCTCTTTCTCTTGTCTCTTTCTCCGTTGACCAACAATATGTTTTTCTCTTTCTCTTTCTTTTACTGTCATCATCTCTTTATATGTTTCTCTCTTTGTCTATTGCTTTCTCCGTTCACCATCTCTTTATATGTTTTTACTCTTTCTTTCTTTCTTTCTCGGTTTAACAACTCTTTCTATGTTTCTCTTTTCCTCATTATTTCTCCCTACCTCCACTTTCTTTCTTTCATTCTGTCTTTCTGTCTTTCTTTCTGTCTTTCTGTCTTTCTATATTTCTCTCTTTCTCTCATTCTCTTTCTCCGTTCACCATCTTTTCTATGTTTCTATCTTTCTCTTTCTTTCTCCATACACCAACTTTCTTTCTTTCATTCTCTCTTTCTGTCTTTCTTCTTTCTCTTTCTCTCGTTCTCTTTCTTTCTCTGTTCAACAACCATTTCTATGTTTCTCTCTTTCTCTCTTTCTTTCGTTCTTTCTTTCTCTCTTTCTCCGTTCACCAACTATATGTTTCTGTCTTTCTATCTCCGTTTACCATCTCTTTCTATGTTTCTCTCTTTCTTTCTTTTTCCGTTCACCAACTCTTTTTGTATGTTTCTCTCTTTCTCTCTTTCTTTCTCTTTGTCTTTCTTTCTCCTTACACCAACTTTTTAGGTGTTTCTCTCTTTCTCACTTTCTCTTGTCTCATTCTCCGATCACCAACAAAATGTTTTTCTCTTTCTCTCTTTCTTTTACTGTCATCATCTCTTTCTATGTTTCTCTCTTTATCTATTGCTTTCTCCGTTCACCATCTCTTTATATGTTTCTCTCTTTCTTTCTTTCTTTCTTTCTTTCTTTCTTTCTTTCTTTCTTTCTTTCTTTCTTTCTTTCTTTCTTTCTTTCTTTCTTTCTCTCTCTATTTAACAACTCTCTTTTTCTCATTCTTTCTCCCTACCCCAACTTTCTTTCTTTCATTCTCTCTTTCTGTCTTTCTTTCTGTCTTTCTATCTTTCTCTCATTCTCTTTCTCCTTTCACCATCTCTTTCTATGTTTCTAGCATTGTCTTTCTTTCTCCCTACACCAACTCTCTTTCTTTCATTCTCTCTTTCTGTCTTTTTTCTTTTTCTCTCTTTCGTTCTCTTGTCTCATTCTCCGTTCACCAACAATATGTTTTTCTATTTCTCTCTTTCTTTCTCCGTTCAACAAACTATGTTTCTCTCTTTCTTTTACTGTCACCAAATCTTTCTATCTTTCTCCGTTCACCAACTATATGTTTCTCTCTTTCTATATCTTTTCACCATCTCTTTCTATGTTCCTCTCTTTTTTCTTTTTCCGTTCACCAACTCTGTTTCTATGTTTCTCTCTTTCTCTCATTCTTTCTCTTTATCTTTCTTTCTCAATACACCAACTTTTTATATGTTACTCTCTTTCTCACCTTCTCTCTTTCTTTCTCCGTTCACCATCTCTTTCTATGTTTCTATCTTTCTCTTTCTTTCTCCCTACACCAACTTTCTTTCTTTCATTCTCACTTTCTTTCTTTCTTCTTTCTCTATCTCTCGTTCTCTTTCTCTGTTCAACAACTATGTTTCTCTCTTTCTCACTTTCTCTCGTTCTCTTTCTCTTGTCTCTTTCTCCGTTGACCAACAATATGTTTTTCTCTTTCTCTCTTTCTTTTACTGTCATCATCTCTTTCTATGTTTCTCTCTTTGTCTATTGCTTTCTCCGTTCACCATCTCTTTATATGTTTTTACTCTTTCTTTCTTTCTTTCTCGGTTAAACAACTCTTTCTATGTTTCTCTTTTTCTCATTCTTTCTCCTTACCCCCACTTTCTTTCTTTCATTCTCTCTGTCTTCTTTCTGTCTTTCTGTCTTTCTATATTTCCCTCTTTCTCTCATTCTCTTTCTCCGTCACCATCTTTTCTATGTTTCTATCTTTCTCTTTCTTTCTCCCTACCCCAACTTTCTTTCTTTCATTCTCTCTTTCTGTCTTTCTTCTTTCTCTTTCTCTCGTTCTCTTTCTTTCTCTGTTCAACAACCCTTTCTATGTTTCTCTCTTTCTCTCTTTCTTTCGTTCTTTCTTTCTCTCTTTCTCCGTTCACCAACTATATGTTTCTTTCTTTCTATCTCCGTTTACCATCTCTTTCTATGTTTCTCTCTTTCTTTCTTTTTCCGTTCACCAACTCTATTTCTATGTTTCTCTCTTTCTTTCTCTTTGTCTTTCTTTCTCCTTACACCAACTTTTTGGGTGTTTCTCTCTTTCTCACTTTCTCTTGTCTCATTCTCCGTTCACCAACAATATGTTTTTCTCTTTCTCTCTTTCTTTTACTGTCATCTCTCTCTATGTTTCTCTCTTTCTCTCTTGCTTTCTCCGTTTACCATCTCTTTCTATGTTTCTCTCTATCTTTCTTACTCCGTTTACCAACTCTTTCTATGTTTCTCTTTTTCTCTTTCTTTCTAACTTTCTCTCTTTCTCTCGTTCTCTTTCTTTCTCCGTTCAACAACCCTTTCTATGTTTCTCTCTCTTTTTCTTTCTCTCTTTCTCTTTCTTTCTCCCTACACCAACTTTCTTTCATTCTCTCTTTCTGTCTTTCTTCTTTCTCTTTCTCTCGTTCTCTTTCTTTCTCTGTTCAACAACACTTACTATGTTTCTCTCTATCTTTCTCTCTTTCTTTCTCTCTTTCTTTCTCCTTTCACCAACTATATGTTTCTCTCTTTCTATCTCCGTTCACAATTTCTTTCTATGTTTATCTCTTTCTTTCTTTTTCCTTTCACCAACTCTTTCTCTGTTTCTCTCTTTCTTTCTCTTTGTCTTTCTTTCTCAATACACCAACTTTTTAGATGTTTCTCTCTTTCTCACTTTCTCTCTCTCTTTCTCCTTTAACCATCTCTTTCTATGTTTCTCTCTTTCTTCCTCCATTCACCATCTCTTTCTATGTTTATCTTTCTTTCTTTTCCGTTTACCAACTCTTTCTATGTTTCTCTTTTTCTCTTTCTTTCTCCCTACACCACTTTCTTTCTTTCATTCTCTCTTTCTGTCCTTCTTTCTTTCTGTCTTTCTATCTTTCTCTTTTTCTCTCGTTCTCTTTCTTTCTCCGTTCAACAACTCTTTCTATGTTTCTCTCTATCTTTCTTTCTATCTATGTTTCTCTCTTTCTTTCTCCGTTCACCAACTCTATATGTTTCTCTCTTTCTATCTCCGTTCACCATCTCTTTCTATGTTTCTCTCTTTCTTTTTCCGTTCACCAACTCTGTTTCTATGTATCTCTCTTTCTTTCTCTTTGTAATTCTTTCTACCTACTCCAACTTTTTATATGTTTCCTTCTCACTTTCTCTCGTTCTCTTCTCCGTTCACAAACTCTTTCTCTCTTTCTTTCTCCCTACACCAACTCTCTTTCTCTCATTCTCTTTCAGACTTTCTCTCGATCTCTTTCTACGTTCACCAACTCTTTCTATGTTTGTCTCTTTTTCTCTTTCTTTCTCTCTATCTTTCTTTCTTTCCTTATTTCTTTCTTTATCTCGTTCTCTTTCATTCTCCGCTCACCAACTCTTTATATGTTTCTATCTTTATATTTCCGTTCACCATCTCTTTCTATGTTTCTCTCTTTCTTTCTTTTTCCGTTCACCAACTCTTTCTCATTTTCTGGTTCTCTCTTTCTTTCTCTTTGTCTTTCTTTTTCCCTACAACAACTTTTTATATCTTTCTCTATCATTTTCTCTTTCTCTCGTACTCTTTCTTTCTCCGTTCACCAACTCTGTATATGTTTCTCTCTTTCTGTCTTTCTTTCTTTCTCCCTACACCAACTCTCTCCATTTCTCTCTTTCTCTTTGACTCTCTTTCTCCGTACAATTTTCTCTCCATTTCTCACTTTCTCTCTTCGTTCTCTTTCTTTATCCGTTCACCAACTTCTCTGTTTCTGTGTTTCTCTCTTTCCCTTTGTCTTACTTTCTCCCTACAACAACTTTTTATATCTTTCTCTATCACTTTCTCTCTTTCTCTCGTACTCTTTCTTTCTCCGTTCACCAAATCTGTCTATGTTTCTCTCTTTCTGTCTTTCTTTCTTTCTCCCTACACCAACTCTCTTTCTCAATTTCTCTCTTTCTCTTTGACTCTCTTTCTCCGTACAATTTTCTCTCCATTTCTCACTTTCTCTTTTTCTTAGTTCTCTTTCTTTATCCGTTCACCAACTTCTCTGTTTCTATGTTTCTCTCTTTCTCTTTGTCTGACTTTCTCCCTACACCAACTTTTTAGCTGTTTCTCTCTTTCTCACTTTCTCTCGTTCTCTTTCTCTGTTCACCAACTCTTTATATGTTTTCTCTTTCTCCGTTCACCATCTCTTTCTATGTTTCTCTCTTTCTTTCTCCGTTCACCATCTCTTTCTATGATTCTCTCTTTCTTTATCCGTTCACCAACTCTTTCTCTGTTTCTACGTTTCTCTCTATCTCTCTTTCTTTTTGTCTTTCTTTCTCCTTACACAAACTTTTTAGATGTTTCTCTCTTTCTCACTTTCTCTCGTTCTCTTTCTCTTGTCTCTTTCTCCGTTTACCAACAATATGTTTTTTTCTCTTTCTCTTACAGTCACCATCTCTTTCTATGTTTCTCTCTTTCTCGCTTTCTTTCTCCGTTCACCTTCTCTTTCTATGTTTCTCTCTTTCTTTCTTTATTTCTTTCTTTCTCCGTTTACCAACTCTTTCTATGTTCTATTTTTCTCTTTCTTCCTCCCTACCCCCACTTTCTTGCTTTCATTCTCTCTTTCTGTCTTTCTTTTTGTCTTTCTGTCTTTCTGTCTTTCTATCTTTCTCTCTTTCTCTCGTTCTCTTTCTTTCTCCGTTCAACAACTCTTTCTATGTTTCTCTCTATCTTTCTTTCTGTCTTTCTTTCTTTCTTTCTTTCTTTCTTTCTTTCTTTCTCTCTTTCTTTCTTCGTTCACCAACTCTATATGTTTCTCTCTTTCTATCTCCGTTCACCATCTCTTTGTAATTCTTTCTACCTACACCAACTTTTTATATATTTCTCTCTCAATTTCTCTCGTTCTCTTCTCCGTTCACAAACTTTTTCTCTCTTTCTTTCTTTCTCCCTACACCAACTCTCTTTCTCTCATTCTCTTTCAGACTTTCTCTCGTTCTCTTTCTACGTTCACCAACTCTTTCTATGTTTCTCACTTTTTCTCTTTCTTTCTCTCTTTCTTTCTTTCTTTCTTTCTTTCTTTCTTTCTTTCTTTCTTTCTTTTTTTCTTTCTCTCTTTCTTTCTCTCTTTCTTTCTACGTTCACCATCTCTTTCTATGTTTCTCTCTTTCTTTCTCCGTTCACCATCTCTTTCTATGATTCTCTCTTTCTACATCTGTTCACCAACTCTTTCTCTGTTTCTATGTTTCTCTCTATCTCTCTTTTTTTCTCTTTGTCTTTCTTTCTCCTTACACGAACTTTTTAGATGGTTCCCTCTTTTTCACTTTCTCTCGTTCTCTTTCTTTTGTCTCTTTCTCCGTTCACCAACAATATGTTTTTCTCTTTCTCTCTTTCTTTTACCGTCACCATCTCTTTCTATGTTTCTCTCTTTCTTTCTTTCTTTCTCCGTTTACCAACTCTTTCTATGTTTCTTTTTTCCTCTTTCTTTCTCCATAAACCCAACTTTCTTTCTTTCATTCTCTCTTTCTGTCTTTCTTTCTTTCTGTCTTTCTGTCTTTCAATCTTTCTCTCGTTCTCTTTCTTTCTCCGTTCAACAGCTCTATCTTTCTCTATCTTTCTTTCTGTCTTTCTTTCTTTCTCTCTTTCTTTCTCCGTTCACCAACTCTATATGTTTCTCCCTTTCTATCTCCGTTAACCATCTCTTTCTATGTTTCTCTCTTTCCTTTTCCGTTCACCAACTCTGTTTCTATGTATCTCTCTTTCTCTCTTTCTTTCTCTTTGTAATTCTTTCTACCTATGTTTCCTTCTCACTTTCTCTTTCTTTCGTTCTCTTCTCCGTTCACAAACTTTTTCTCTCTTTCTTTCTCCCTACACCAACTCTTTCTCTCATTCTCTTTCAGACTTTCTCTCTTTCTTTCTCCGTTCACCAACTCTTTCTATGTTTGTCTTTATTGTCTTTCTTTCTTTCTCCCTACACCAACTTTCTCCATTTCTCACTTTCTCTTTGTCTCTCTTTCCCCGTACAACAACTTTTTATATCTTTCTCTATCACTTTCTTTCTCTCGTACTCTTTCTCCGTTCACCAACTCTGTCTATGTTTCTCTCTTTCTGTCTTTCTTTCTTTCTCCCTACACCAACTCTCTTTCTCCATTTCTCTCTTTCTCTTTGACTCTCTTTCTCCGTACAATTTTCTCTCCATTTCTCACTTTCTCTCTTTCTTCGTTCTCTTTCTTTAAATGTTCACCAACCTCTCTGTTTCTATGTTTCTCTCTTTCTCTTTGTCTTACTTTCTCCCTACACCAAACATTTCATGAAATTGAAATAAACATACTGAGTCATAAAGAGTACAATAAATTTGTAAATAATTTACAACAGATCTTTTTCAAAATGTCCATTTGTGGATACATAACAGAAGCCAACTAAAACATTTTTTTTTTGAACCATTACAATGGAGCAATAACTAGCGTTCCGTTTTACTCTTGTCTTCAAGAGCAGTGTGCCGAGAATGTTTGCAGAACAAGGCTGGTAGGGTGTGCATAGATCCAAACCTTATACCCTGATTACATTGAGGGTATTAAAAGCTTTCATGAGTTATGTCCCTGTGTCTTCTGTTTGTTGAGGATGTGCGGTGTTCGATATAATTTTGTTACCCATGGCCTATGACCATTCTAATGCACCTTCAAGTAGAAACCCAAAGTCGCCCACCACCCCTATTGGGAACTATACTGTGGGAGCATCCCCGGGTCCTACCTGTTTTTGAACAACAGCTATTTGGGCTAGGTCTGTGGATGATAGTTGGGTTGGTAGGACATTAGGGGATAAACCTCAAGTGTTCCATGGTGACCTGAGGCACCCTGAAAGGAGGGAAATGGAATACTAAACTGGGATCTCATAGATTAAGTGTGCACAGGTAAGAGGGGGGTTATAGAGAGATGTTAGAATGAAAAGAAGGTGACTATAGCACTATAGGTGACTCCCTCCGTCTCTCCCCCACCTCCAGCCGTGCTCTCGCCCTCTGGTATCAGGTTTACATAATCCCTATTGTTGGCGAAATACGTTCTTGTGCTCCAAACGTCAAGATTATTCATCTTTGAAATGACCGTCGCCCATGACTGTGTACCGGATTTAGTTCTGAAAATCCTCTGTGTGTTCCTCTCTTGCATAGTTTTGAGTCTTGGGAGTCGGTCTTGGTTAGTTACCGGATATGTATCGTGTGTAGTCCGATGTGGTGATGAAATGGTTCCAACTTGCCCAAATCATAGTGTATTTCCTGTGTGTGTCTCTGCCATTTTGCTGACTCTCAGTAGCCATTCTTTAACAGTAGGAGCAGAGTTCGATCTCCAGTGTACTGGAACGCAGAGTTTTGCTGTGTTTATTATAAACATTGTTAGCGATTTGTGGTATGTAGCATGTGGTAAGTGGGAGTGATGAAGCAAAAACTGGGCCGGTGTGAAATCCAGTTCGTATGTTGTGACTCTACGGATGATCTGTTGTACCTCCTTCCAAAATGGGATAATTCCCGAGTTCCCCTATCTCTGAGGCATCTCCAGCACCTGTCGGTAACATTCGGGTCTATTGTATGTATAATATCTGGTGTGCGGTACCATTTTCTCTGGATTTTAAATCCGTTTTCCTGTACAGAAACGTTCAGGGAGCCCTTGTGAATGTTATCAAATATGACGATCTCTTTCTATGTTTCTCTCTTTCTCTCTTTCTTTCTCCGTTCACCATCTCTATCTATGTTTCTCTCTTTCTCCGTTTACCAACTCTTTCTCTTTCTATGTTTCTCTTTTTCTCTTTCTTTCTCCCTACACCCGCTTTCTTTCATTCTCTCTTTCTGTCTTTCTTTCTTTCTCTCTTTCTGTCTTTCTATCTTTCTCTCTTTCTCTCGCTCTCTTTCTTTCTTCGTTCAACAACTCTTTCTATGTTTCTCTCTTTCTTTCTTTCTTTCTTTCTTTCTTTCTCTTTCTTACTCCTTTCACCAACTCTTTATATGTTTCTTTCTATCTCCGTTCATTATCTCTTTCTATGTTTTACTCTTTCTCTCTTTCTTTCTCTTTGTCTTTCTTTCTCCCTACACCAATTCTTTATATGTTTCTCTCTTTCTCCGTTCACCATCTCTTTCTATGTTTCTTTCTTTCACTTTCTTTCTCCATACACCAACTTTCTTTCTTTCATTCACTCTTTCTGTCTTCCTTCTTTCTCTTTCTCTCGTTCTTTTTTTTCTCTGTTCAACAACCCTTTCTATGTTTCTCTCCTTCTATCTTTCTCTCTTTCTTTCTCTCTTTCTTTCTCCGTTCACCAACTATATGTTTCTCTCTTTCTATCTCCGTTCACCATATCTTTCTATGTTTCTCTTTCTTTCTTTTTCCGTTCACCAACTCTGTTTCTATGTTTCTCTCTTTCTCTCTTTCTTTCTCTTTATCTTTCTTTCTCAATATACCAACTTTTTATGTTACTCTCTCACTTTCTCTCTTTCTTTCTCCGTTCACCATCTCTTTCTATGTTTCTCTCTTTCTTCCTCCGTTCACCATCTTTCTATGTTTATCTCTTTCTTTCTTTCTCCGTTTACCAACTCTTTCTATGTTTCTCTTTTTTTTCTTTCTTTCTCCCTACACCAATTTTCTTTCTTTCATTCTCTCTTTCTGTCTTTCTTCTTTATCTTTCTCTCGTTCTCTTTCTGCGTTCAACAACCCTTTCTATGTTTCTCTCTTTCTTTCTTTTTCCGTTCACCAACTCAGTTTCTATGTTTCTCTCTTTCTTTCTCTTTATCTTTCTTTCTTAATAAACCAACTTTTTATATGTTTCTCTCTTTCTCACTTTCTCTCTTTCTTTCTCCGTTTACCATCTCTTTCTATGTTTCTCTCTTTCTTTCTCCGTCCTCCAACTCTTTCTCTGTTACTGTTTCTCTCTTTCTCTTTCTTTCTCCCTACACGTTGGATTTCTTTCTTTCATTCTCTCTTTCTGTCTTTTTATCTTTCTCGCTTTCTCTCGCTCTCTTTCTTTCTCCATTCACCAACTCTTTATATGTTTCTCTCTTTCTAGCTCCGTTCATTATCTCTTTCTATGTTTTACTCTTTCTCTCTTTCTTTCTCTTTGTCTTTCTTTCTCCCTTCACCAACTCTTTATATGTTTCTCTCTTTCTCCGTTCACCATCTCTTTCTGTTTCTTTCTTTCTCTTTCTTTCTCCCTACACCAACTTTCTTTCTTTCATTCTCTCTTTCTGTCTTTCTTCTTTCTCTTTCTCTCGTTCTCTTTTTTTCTCTGTTCAAAAACCCTTTCTATGTTTCTCTCTTTCTATCTTTCTCTCTTTCTTTCTCCGTTCACCAACTATATGTTTCTCTCTTTCTATCTCCGTTCACCATCTCTTTCTATGTTTCTCTTTCTTTCTTTTTTCCGTTCACCAACTCTGTTTCTATGTTTCTCTCTTTCTTTCTCTTTATCTTTCTTTCTCAATACACCAACTTTTTATGTTACTCTCTTTCTCACTTTCTCTCTTTCTTTCTCCGTTCACCATCTCTTTCTATGTTTCTCTCTTTCTATCTTTCTCTCTTTCTTTCTTTCTCTCTTTCTTTCTCCGTTCACCAACTTTTCTTTCTCTCTTTCTATCTTTCTCTCTTTGTATCTTT
>BLSH010280739.1:107280-120962 GCA_018402905.1 Glandirana rugosa | reverse complement strand
GGTCACTGATGGGTGCCGCGTGTCTGGTGGTGTTCACTGATGAGTGAAGCGTGTCTGGCGGTGGTCTCTAATGGGTGACCGGTGTCTGGTGGTGATCATTAATGCATGACGGGTGACTGGCGGTGGTCACAGATGCGTGACAGATGAGTGGCGGTGGTCACATATGTGTGATGGGTGACTGGTGGTGGTCACTGATGGGTGACGGGTGACGGGTGACTGGCAGTGGTCACTGAAGGGTGACGGGTGACTGGCGGTGGTCACTGATGGGTGACGGGTGAGTGGCGGTGGTCACTGATGGGTGACTGGCGGTGGTCACTGATGGGTGACGGGTGGTGGTCAGTGATGGGTGACTGGCGGTGGTCAGCGATGGGTGACGGGTGACTGGCGGTGGTCAGTGACGGGTGACATGCCACGGTCACTGACGGGTGATGGGTGACAGGTGCTCTTTATGATGGCAGTCTGATGACAGGTACACTTCATGATGACAGGTACCCTTTATGGGGGCATATGTGGTGACTGTTGCATTGGGGGGGCAGGGGGGGTCAGTGTGATTTTACTTTGCAGATTAGTAACTCACTGATCTCAGCTCTTCTCTCCTCACACTGGACTCTGTGTGAGGAGAGAAGAGCTGGTAACAGTGAGTTACCGCTCTGTTTACATTACATGTGATCGGCTGTGAAGTAGATCACAGCTGATCACAAGGTATCAGCCGCGGCCGGCGGGTGATACCAGTGTCGGTGACAGGCAGTGTTCCCCAGGAACACGCCGCCACCGACACGCACGCGCAGTGCGCATGCGCCGTGCGAACGGCGGGCGTGCCATTTGTGATCAGCTGTGACTTCGTCACGGCCGATCACGTGGTGAACAGCCATAACCAATGGCTGTTCACCCCTGTCGGTGAAGCGGCGTGTCCTGGGGACACGCCGACACCGACAGAGCCGGGATGCGCGCGCCCGATTGCGCGCAATCCCGGCTTAAAGGGAGGACGTCATATGACGTCCACCCGCTGTGAGAGCAGGACCGCTCCGCCGTCATTTGACGGTGGGCGGTCCTGAGGCGGTTGAAGTGATTGTAAAGGCACAGACTTTTTTTTTTAAAATAACAAACATGTCATACTCAGCGGTTTTGCACAGAGTGGCCCCTAACCCCGTCTTCTGGGGTCCTCCATCGGTGCTCTGGGCTCCTCCTCTTCTCGAGTGACCACCGCACTTCCCTGGGGTCACCCGTGCAAACGTGCTCCCGGGTCCTGCTGTTGTGTGCATTCACTCAAACAGCGGGACTCGGCCCTGCCCCAAGCTCCCGGGTCATTGGACCTGATTGACAGCAGTGGGAGCCAATGGCTCCCCAGCTATCAATCCAGCCAATGAGAACTGGAGCAGCTCGGGTGAGCTGCGAGACTCGTCCCCACCGCAGGTTCGTTTTGGGCTCAGGTAAGTAAAGGGAGGCTGCTGCAGATGAAACGTTTTTTTACTTTAATGCATATAATGCATTAAGGTGAAAAACCTTGGGGGTTTACAACCATTTTAATCCTAACAGGTAGAGATCAAAATTAACCATTTTGGGGATAAGGTCTCTGAACAAAAACAAAAAAAGGGTACACGTAGGGGTTTTCATGCAGATTCCTCAGTTAGTCTTTAAGATCCAGTAGGACAAGGAGTAAACCTCTAAGCCTAGTCAGTTCAGGAAAATGTGTGAATCATTTGCCAGGCAAAATGTAACAAATCAGCATGAAGGGGGAGCATGGAACTCCATGTCAGGGTATCATAAGAAGCAACCGTGGGGTCAGTGTGAATAAAGGCTATTAATCCTCTGTAAGCATTTTGCGATCGACCCCTTAATAGCGCAGTATAGCGATTTCTGATACCAGTAGTTCCTCAGGATTTTGCTAATGAATCCAGCCAGTGATCAGCCTCAGCAGGGGTGTTGAAGAACTGTGCTTTTCCCTTACTGACCACACAGAGTTTTGCTGGGCAGAGCATACTGTAGGGGAGTTGACGCTCTCTCAGACGCTTCTTTATTCCCTGGAATGCAGCTCTCTGTTTCTGTGTCATGGGAGAAAACTTTG
Organism: Glandirana rugosa; assembly: GCA_018402905.1. NCBI lineage: Eukaryota > Metazoa > Chordata > Amphibia > Anura > Ranidae > Glandirana > Glandirana rugosa. The sequence continues at coordinate 118,897 of BLSH010280739.1, read as the reverse complement.
GAAAAATTGTAATCACATTATTGTTATACAGGAGATCCGGCAAATTATGGGCTTTGCTGAGGGCCGCATCACAATCACGGAAATGAAAAACGTTTGCCAGCATGGGTCGCGGAGTGGCCCCAGGAGGGGGGGGGGCGCAAGGGAACCCTATGGGCCCTTTTAACTGCAAAGAGTGGGGAAAATATGTCAGCCCCCAGTGTCACCTTCAGCCATTCCATAATAAAGTCATCAGGATTTCTACCCTCTGAACCCTCCAGGAATCCCATAAACCTGAGATTATTCCATCTCAGACGGTCCTCCATATCCCCCAACTTTTCTGCTTGTATTTTTTTGTTCCGCTTGTATATCATGAACAGTAGCAGACATGGGTTACAAATCATCCTCCACAGTACTGATTCTCTGTTCAGCATTAGTGACCCTGTGTTTGATTTTATGCACATTGTCCTTCAGAAGAGAGAACTCCACTCTAATAGTATCAATCTGAAAAGTCAGGGCCGCATGGCATGTTTTAATGATTCGAAGAAGTGTCGGCTCCTGTGTCTGTGCTGGGGAATCTTCCCTGTCAGTGGCTCCCTGCTCCTTCTCCCCTGACTCACTGAGTATGTTGTCCTGAGTATCCGACCAGGTAGATGAATCTCCTTCCCACTCAGGGGACTCCGGTGCTCGGGATGTGGCCTGCTGGTGCGGGCCGCAGGCACCATCTTGGGAAGCATGTGCGAAGTGAACCAGTTTCTCTTTAGGGGTGATAGGGCGATCCTTGCCTTATTTCACCATCTTGTGTCAGTGCAGGCAGCTTTAGTCCTCTCCCCGAGCAATTTTGGTATGTGTTGGCAGCATTAGGACTGCAGGATGGGCTGAAGAATCTCGGGCCAGAGACGGAGCTCAGAGAAGAAGCTACTCACATGCGCGCAGCTGGACACGCCCCCTCAGGCTGTAGGAACTCTACCACATGTTTTGACTACTCTGACTCCAACTGTTGTAATAGTGACTTATCCCTTGCTGAGACCTCTATGCCTGGCCTGCAGATATAATCACTGCAGACGGTCCTTATCAGATAGCTTGAACTCACCAGACACATCTTTTCCATCAGCATACGTTTTATTGCAAGCAGCAGGTATAGCAGACAACAAAAAGTGGCAGATGATTGAAAGACCGTATCTGCAGGTCAAACACGGTAATGTGTTCCAGGATGCAAGCAGAATCCATGGGCCCTATAGAGAAGGGTCCATCTCTTATTCCATCAAGACAGTGAAACAGGAACAGGAAAATACATCACTAAGTGCGAGGGGACACAGATAATAAAACAGAAAAGGATGGGGCAATAACCAAAACAACCACAAGATGTCAGTATAATAATGAGCAATACAGAAGTTAATAGCAATGGCTTATGAAAATTAACTATATAAATTCTAAATTCTAATTCTAGGCATCCTTATATTTACTCATGATTATTTAACCACTTCCAAACCGAGCCTGTTTTTTGGGTTCGGTGGTTACGTGTTAAAAAACATTTTTTTTTTTGCTATAAAATTACTTAGAACCCCCAAACATTATATATATTTTTTTCTAACACCCTAGAGAATAAAATGTCGGTCATTGCAAAACTTTGTCACACCGTATTTGCGCAGCGGTCTTCCAAGCGTGCTTTTTTTTTTTAATAAATTCAGTTTTTTTTAGTTAATAAGAAAACAGTAAAGTTAGGCCAATTTTTTTCCATATTGTGAAAGATAATGTTACGCCGAGTAAAATGATACCCAACATGTCATGCATCAGAATTGCGTCCGCTCGCGAAATGGTGACAAACTTTGCAACTTAAAAATCTCCATTGGCGATGTTTAAAAAATTCTACAGGTTAGCAGTTTTGAGTTACAGAGGAGGTCTAGTGCTAGAATTATTGCGCTCACTCTAACGATCGCGGCGATACCTCACGTGTGGTTTGAACACCGCTTTCATATGTGAACGGGACTTACGTATGCGTTCGCTTCTGCACGCGAACTCGGCGGGACGGAGTGCTTTAATTTTTTTTTTTTATTATTTATTTTGCTTTTTCGTTTTTATTTTTTAAGAAAAAATTAGATCCTTTTAGTCCTATTACAAGAAATGTAAACATTCCTTGTAATAGAAAAAACCATGCCAGGACCTCTTAAATATGAGATCTGGGGTCAAAAAGACTTCAGATCTCATATTTACAGTAAAATGAAAAAAAAAAAAAAAATATTTAAAAAAAAAATGACAGTCCAAAAAAAAAATGGACCCTTTAAGACCGTTGGACGGAAGTGACTTCTGACGTCATTTCCGCCCTGCCGTATTATGGAGTCGGCTCACGGGCACTGGGGAGGATAAATCCGATCATCTCTGCCACTGCCGGTGGGTCCGTTAAGTGGCGGAGGTGACGGGAAAGCGGCGGGGGGGGCACCTCTCCCACCGCTGATAAATGTGATCTCGCGACAAATCTGCCACTAAGACCGCTTTTATCTGACGGGGAATCGCCAGAGGAAAAAAATGGTGCCTGCAGCTGCAGGTACCATTCAGATATCACCACTCAAACCCAAGGACGTCATATGACCTCCGGCGGTAGGGAAGTGGTTAATGAACTTCCAACCCCACCCTTATAACAGTATAAATTTGACCACCCTTATGGGGTCAGCACCTTGCTGGGGCAGCATGGTGCATGGGCTGCTTTCTCTAAGTGATGCTTTCTACAACTGATATGCACTTCAAGCTCTGCACTTCAGCGATTGCACAAAGCGAATAAGCATAAAAAACTGCACTGAAAACCACTACCAAACTGCAGGTGATACCATCTCTCTATTTAGCTCTCCCACCACACTCTATACCACTCCTTCTGGTAATTGTGTCCTCTCTCCTCAAATTCTCTTACCTTCACCCCTCTTCTCCACCACCCAGCTTTTATATATCACTCTGCCTTCTGTCCTTTCCCTATTACTGCTCCTACCAACTCTTGCTCATTCTACATCCATATACTGATAAAACCACGAGGACTCTGAGGCATGCACCTCCACATAAATCACATTCTCACATTACCTCCCTCACCCTCCTACTTCTCCTAACCTCTGGTGACATATCTCCAAACCCTGGGCCTCCATCATCTGTCTTTATCCGATGCTCCCATCGCCCAACACCCTCTGGCAGCAGCGCAACCCACAGAACCTAGTCTCTATTCCGCTTCTTCCCAAAACCAGCCTCCCCTTCTCCTGTGCCCTCTGGAATGCCCGCTCTGTCTGCAACAAACTCACTGCCCTCCACGACCTCTTTATCACAAATTCCTTTAACCTACTTGCCTATACCGAAACCTGGCTTCATCAATTCGACACTACTTCTCCGGCTTCCCTCTACCATGGTGGCCTTCTCTGGACTCACTCCCCCAGACCAAGCTGACGGAAGGGAGGTGGAGTGGGAATCCCTCTAGCCCCATGCAGCACCAATCAGGTACTCCACCCTCCTCCCTCTCTGACACTCTCCTCTTTTGAAGCACATTGCATTCATCTATTCTCTCCTATTTCTGTAAGTATTGGTGTCATTTTCTGGCCCCCCTGGACCGATATCAACTTTCCTTGATGACTTCTCTACCTGCCTACCCTACTTTCTCTCTTCTGAAATCCCCACAATCATTCTCAGCGACTTCAACATCCCTGTTAACGCTATCACAACTATTACTTCTAAACTTCTCAGTCTAACTTAATCTCTCGACCTGAAGCAATGGATACAGGATCCTACTCGCTCCAATAACAACACCCTTGACCTTGTCTTCTCTTATCTGTGCACTCCTTGCAACCTCTCCAACAATCCTCTCCCACTCTCTTATCACCACCTTATTAGTTTCGCTGTCCCCCGGTCTTCCATCCCCTCTACCTCCAGTTACCTGTAGAAATTTTTGCCACCTCAACCCTTCTCTTTTCTACTCTGCTACTGATCACCTCTATGACAAAATCTCACTCCTATCCTGCCCCAACCTAGCCACTTCTGTCTACAACAGCTCACTGTCGTCCTCCCTAGACAAGCTTGTCCCCCCTCACTACACGCAGAATCAGGCCCCCGTCCGTCTCCAAAAATATGGCCGCGCTCTTGAGCGTCTGTGGAATAAGACTAAGTTCCAGGAAGAACTTCAACCAATATAAATCTGCCCTCCTAAAATACTATTTCTGTCTCCACACTGTCAAACAGACCTATTTTACCACACTCATTAACACATTATCATCCAGTCCCCGTCAACTCTTCTCAACCTTTAACACTCTACTCTGTCCTCCCCTGCCTCCACCCTCTAATTTGCTCACTGCCCAGGAGATCGCCAATCAATTTAAAATGAAGATTGATAACATTCGTGAGGAGATCTTCAATGCGCAGAAACCACCCCCACTCAACGCCCCATGTCCACAGATACAATCACTACTTTCCTCATTCAACCCTGCTAGTATTAATGAGGTTGCTAATCTTTTATCCAACACCCATCTAACCACCTGCCCCTTGGATCCTGCTTCCTCGCAAATGCAACACTCACCTCTGACTCGATTCTACACTTTCTAACTCACATTTTCAACCACCAATCTTAACGTACACCCCTTCTCCAAACTCCTTGGAAGACTGGTCTACAACCGACTGAGCGATCATCTGAGCATGAACAAACTTCTTGATGCCCTTCAGTCTGGATTTTGCCCTCAACGCTCCACGGGCACTGCTCTCCTTTAACTCACAAATGACCTACTAACTTCTAAAGCCAACGGACACTATTCTGTACTACTTCTCCTGGACCTCTCTGCTGCCTTTGACACAGTGGACCACCCCCCCCCCCCCTCCTCTAAAAACTCCATTCTTTTGGTCTCCGCAACTGTAATCTTCGCTGGTTCAACTCCTCCCTATCCCACCACTCCTTCAGTGTTACTTACAATCCCACCTCCTCTTTTCCTCTTTTTTTCTCTGTCGGTTTCCCCCGAGGCTCTGTTCTTGGGCCTCTCCTTTTCTCAATCTACACCTCCTCCCTGGGTCAGTTGATTGCCTCCCATGGCTTTCAAAACCATCTCTATGCAGATGACACACAAATCTGTCTCTCCACCCCCCAGCTCTCTCCATCTGTCTCCTCACGCATCACCAATTTACTAACAGACATATCAGCCTGGATGTCACATCACTGCCTCAAACTCAACCTGTCCAAAACAGAGCTCATGATATTTCCTCACCCACGTGCCACTTCCCCAGATTTCTCTGTCAAAATCGACTATCAACCCTTCCCCCCATGCTAATGTCCTAGGTGTAATCCTGGACTCTGAACTAACCTTTCAGCCCCACATCCAATCGCTATCCAAAATATGCCTCCTCAACCTCTGCAACATCTCCAAGATTCGCCCCTTCCTACCCAATGTCACCACCTGTCTACTCCACTCCCTGGTCATCTCTCGCTTTGACTACTTCAATTCCCTCCTTACTGGCTTACCTCTAAATAGGCTATCCCCACTTCAGTCCATCATGAATGCCACTGCCAGGCTCATCCACCTTTAAAACCACTCAGCATCTGCTACACCCCTATGTCAGTCCCATCATTGGCTGCCACTCAACCAACAAATTAAATTCAAGATACGAACAATAACTTATAAAGCCAGCCACAACCTGGCCCCTAGCACCATCACTAACCTGGTCTCAAAATACCAACCAAATTGTTCTCTTTGCTCTTCCCAGGACCTCCTGCTCTCTAGCCCCCTTGTCACCTCATCCTATGCTCGTCTCCAGGACTTCTCCAGAGCCTCTCCCATCCTCTGGAATGCTCTACCCCAATCTGTCCAACTTTCTCCTACTTTGTCCACTTTCAGACGATCCCTGAAAACTCATTTCTTCAGAGAAGCCTATCTGGCCCCCACCTAACAACTGTACTTTTATTTCCTCCATCAGCACATCCCCCACAATTACTACCTCTTGTATCTCTTGACCTTCCCTCTTAGATTGTAAGCTCTAAGAAGCAGGTCCCTCTGATTCCTACTGTATTAAAGTGTATTGTATCTGTACCCTCAAGCTGTAAAGCGTTGCATAAACTGTTGGAGCTATATAAATCCTGTATAATAATAATAACAAAATATGTGTAACAGCACTTCATCATTCCAAGCTAACTGCCTATTTTCTGTAGGATCTTTAATGAAGTCTTCCTCTGCCTTCTTCACTATCTCCATCACATTTTTCTCCCACTGTCTAGTGGTATTCTTAACTTTAGAAATCTCTTTAATCAAGAATCCCCGTAAATAGGTCTTCATAGTATCCCATATTATAGGTGGAGAGGCTGTGCAATCATTATTTTTAAAAAATTCTGTTAACATCAATTCAATGGCACACCCTTTTGATATCAGGGACAACCAGTATGGATTAACTTTCCATAAGCAAGAGGGTAGCTGCCCATCTAACCTCAGGGTTAGTACTAGGGATGAATGGTCGGAAAGGCCTCTGGGTCCATACTGAATAGAATTCAGCAATGGGAGTAAGTTATCATTGCCCAAGGCTAAGTCTATTCTTGATAGAAATCCATATGTACTTGAACAACATGAATATTTCCTTGTTGTTGGCTGTCTAAGCCTCCAATCATCTATTCGACCAATTTCCTGCAGTTGTTTAGCAAATCTAGTCTTTTTTACTGCCCCCTTAGCTTTTGCAGTATTAAATCTACCTTCCCCCTCATTAAAGTGGTTGTCAAGGGAGAGAAAAAAAACACCTGCAAGACAAAGGCATAATGAGCTAGTATGCATCACATACTAGCTCATTATGAAATACTTACCTTAGATTGACGCTGTTGCAGCGGTCCCCAAGCACCGCTGTGACTGGCGTCATGTTGATTGTGTCTTCTTCCGGGTTTGCGGGCTCTGGCCAATCACAGCGCAGACTCCAGCGCTGTGATTGGCCGGAGCCACGCTGACGTCACTCCCGCGCATGTGCATGGAAGCTGTTATTTACGGCACACTTTGTGAAGAAACGGCCCAGTCGGGCTTTTTCTTCACTGCGTATGTGCATGTTTAGGAGATATGCAGGTTACCTACAAGTAAGCCTTATTATAGGCTTACCTGTAGGTTAAGGTGGTTGTCAAGAGTTGACAACCACTTTAAGTACATTATTGAAGTCTCCCATCACTAATACAGGAAGCGTCAGCCATGATACCATATATTTGGCCATTTGTTTTAACCCCTTGTCATTGTATGCAGGAGGGATATAAATATTCACCATAAAAAAAAGTATCATTTTTTGTACATAACAAGAGAATATAGCACCCTTCATCATCTAAAATGCACAGTTTACAAGAAAACTGAACAGAGGGAGCAACCAGAACACTCACACCCCGCACATATGTGGAATATGTGGTGCCTCCCTCTAAATGGGTCTCTTGCAAAAATACTATGGCTGGATTATACTGCATTATAGTGGCTAAAACTACACGTTTTTTTCCCTTTATCTCCCAAATCTCTTATATTCCATGATAATATTTTAACTTCACTAGCCATTATACACTCTTTCCAATATTCGTATTAGGTACATAACAACCTATGAGATAAATTACATTACTATGTATCATCTATTTGTCTGGAAAAACGAATCATAGCAGATAGAATATCATCCCAAAAGAGTAATAGATGCGTAGTAAATTGGAATGGTACAAATCTGATCAATATTGGTGTATAAATATACAAAAAAGTCTGTTGGAAACTCTTAACAAAAAAAAAGAGAATTTCCAACCTCACACCACATTGTCTGTACCGGACTCATACCAAGTGGCCTCTTAGTGGCATACTCAGTATTTATAGGTGCTGTACTAGAAAATAGAAAAAATGTCTCCATCATAAGCTAACAGGAACTCCCGCCAACCGCCTTAGTCAAATAAAAAATTTTTACGGAGTGTCGGAAAAAAAAAGAAAAAACCCTTCTACAAATCTCCCAATAATGCAGATTAAGCACAGGTTTTTTTTTTTGTCTTTTTTTTCTAACCATGTATTGGATTTTCCAGGAGTCTCAAAAAATTGGACAATACCTCCAGCAGCAATTTGCAGCCAAGCTGGATATACTGTAACATTGAATATGTTCTTTGTGATGAGTGCAGCCTGTGCTTATTATCAGCAAATTTTGCGCACAGTTTCTGAACTTCAACTGAGAAATCCGGGAAAAAAGACCCTTTATTGCTGTTATTCCCAAATTATTCCTCGTTGACATGCTTTTGACAAAATAAGATCTCTGTATCTAAAGTTCAATAACGTGAAGATAATTGGCCTGCGCAGGTTAACGGGTGGTTGTGAGCGGGTATGAATGCGGTGCGTCCGCTCCACTGTGAACATCATTGAAAATCCTTCCTGCTCTAGTAGGTCTACTAACCATTTTTCAAAGAATACTCGTGTTCTGGAAGCCCCAGAATGCAAATATTGTCATGTCTGTCTATTTTCTAAATTTCCCAGTCTTTGAGCATGGCTAGTTATTTGTGTTTGAGTTTGAAGGAGATCTTTTTTTATAATAGGCAAATCATCTTCCACCCTGCTAAGCCTGCCCTCCACTGCTGCAGTAAGTTCACAGATTTTTTTGGTATCATGTCTTACTATGGCAATATCTTCCTTTAGTCCCAGCATTTGACTAGTGAGTGACATCAAAGAGTTTTTGCAGGCTTGCACAGCCTTGAAGACATCATTTAATAAAGGTTCTAGTGTAAGGGCTACAGCCGTAGAACTATACACATTTACATTCATTAAAATGTGGTTATCTTCTGCAGACTCTTTCCCTATAGTAGACACAACCCTGCAATACAAGTTGACCGTTTCCATCCACAGTCAGTGCATCTGGCTCAGCCTAAGCCCCTACCTGAGCCATGCCAGAGTCCATCTGTGCATTACTCGTTCTCGATGAGGCACTCTGATTGCTCCTGTTTACTCACGTTCTCTCCGGATCCCTCTCTGGAGACATGCTGTGACTGAGACATGCTGTCGGCACTATCTTGTGGAGGGCCATCCACTCTCTGCGGATCCTTTTCCTGCTCCTTTTTCCTTTGCCTGGTCATCACAGCTGTGTTTGTTGAGAGCGCTGCCAGATTTAATAGATCTTTGTACAGTGCAGCCACTTCCACTCCCTTCATTCTACCAACACTCTACCAAACACTCCCGTCACTTGGGAAAGAGCCTGACACTCCAAGATGGCAGCGGTATGGCGGGAGCCAGCTAAACACGTCTGCTCACATCCGGATCAGAACCACACCCCCACCAATTCTGTTTAATTTATTTATAAATAATATAGAGGATGGGATAAATAGCTTGATCTCAGTGTTTGCTGGCGACACAAAAATCAAAAATATGCAGGGCAAGAACAACACAGCAGGATATAGAAACTTTACAAGAGGACCTGAATAAATAAGATATCCACTTGGGGAGTAAAACTATAAGTGCAAGTTTCTCTTTAGGAGGAGAACCCCCTAGGGGTTTCCAGGATGGAGAAGGATCTAGGGGTCCTAGTAGAAGACAGACTGAGCAATAGAATGCAGTGTCAAGCTGTAGCTACCAAATCCAGCCGAATATTAGCATGCATTAAAAAGGGAATGCACTTCAGAGATAAAACGATTATTCTGCCACTTTATAAAACTCTGGTTCGGCCACATCTGGAACATTCCATCCAGTTCTGGTCACCAATCTTCAGAAAAGATGTGCTGGAGAGAGTCCAGAGAAGGGCAACTAAATTAATACAGGACTGGACATCAATTATGAGGAATGACTACAAGCACTAAATTCTCCCTAGAGAAGAGATGCTTGCAAGGAGATATGATAGCGATATACAAATATCTCAACAGTGATTCCAGCATAAGTATGAAACTTTTCAGTCCCAGGAATTGTAAGAGGACACGGGGCAACGAGATTAGAGTAGTAGAGAAGCGGTTTAACCTTAAGCTGGGTATGGGGTTTTTCACTGTCAGGGCGGTAAGGATATGGAACTCTTTTCCACAATCGGTAGTGTCAGCAGGAAGTATAGATAGTTTTAAAAGACTCTTGGACGTGCATCATAGTGATAACAATATAAGGGGATATGGGAAATGATTTTTCTACACACAACTACACAGGTTGAACTGGATGGACTGTTGTCTATATTCAACCTTACCAACCAACTATGTAACTGTACAAGCATATACAAAATGTGTTCTAGCATAGAGCTCATCAAACCCTTACTGTCTTTGCCAGTCCATTAATATGTCCATTAACAGGGTCCACCTGTACTTTGATTCCTGTTACCTCATACTTGTATGGAATTTGTGACTGTATCACCTACCATCACCTTTATAGGGGAATCTCATACATGTCCATCTACTTTACCGGTTGGTGCTAGGACATGGCCTCTAGAGTGGCCCTACCACCATAAGAGGATCTCTCTTATCGCACCGACCCTTCACCAGTGCCACTTCAGTCAGGCTCTTTCAAGACTCCTACCCAGGCCATCAACCACCTCTCTGCGGTGGTGTTTGATTTGAGTCTTCACACAACCCGCTCTTCCATACAGCATCTGATGGTCGCCCCCTGAGCCAGTCCCATGGACTAGGTCCTGTACCTTCCACTATCCATGCCCCACTTTTGGACTTGGGCCTCCTTTGCACTGCCCAGGATTTTTCACAAGTGTGAAGTACAGTTGTGATTATCCCTTTACCAGATTATTCTGGATGCTGAGAAAGTAAATTTTACATTGTGCCATCCCATTCCTTCCTCCCTTCCCCTGTGCGTCTGGACACCTTCTTTTAATGTTTGTGTTATCTATGTATATGTGTTTGTGTTAGTTGGTGTGTTGTTGTTGCCTAGGAGTTTCTAGGACCATATTGGGTCAAATCGAGTAACCCCTTGTATCTTCCATACAGTTGATTGGTGTACTGTGTTTTTAATGTGACTAACCAATAAAAGGAAAATCTTTTTTTACTACATTTGGTCTACACGACCCATTCCTCAGCAATTAACCTCTAGGTTCCCAGTGACTCTACAGGGATAGCTTGTTTCTTGGTTTAACCACTTGCCGACCACCAACCGCAGGTTGACGGCGACAGAGTGGTTCGATATCGCAAATCGCCGTCATATGACGGCGGCTGCGAGATCGCGCACTGTGAGCACGCGCGTGCCGCCCGAGGCGCGCCCGTGCGCTCACTGTGTTCGGGGAGGGCCAGGGAGCTGGTGCGGCGGCTTCGATTGCCGCCGGCTACCCGCGATGCCCCCCCGGAGTGAAAGAACGGAGGTCCGTGTAAGTAAACACAGACCTCCGTTCTGTGAGGGGGGAAGGGCTGTGATCACAGCCTTCCTCTACATCCGCCGTTAGCTTCGGCGGCGTGGTCGAGGGACCGGGAGGGGCTTGTGTCACTCGCGTGCCCGCGCGGAGCCCGCCGTGCGCGCACGAGTGTCACGCGCTAGAGCGTCGGCGGCAGTATACTGCCGCTAAACGCTATAGCTTGGTGAGACAGCGGCAGTTGGACGCCAACCACCAGCCGTTCACCAATTTGGTTCTTTGTTCGATAGGGACATCTCAGTGACCCTTGGATCTCCAATTAACGACTCCTTACCCAGCACATCTGGTTTACATCATTTTTTTCTAAAAGGAAAATAACCAATCAGTGTAATTTTTGTGTCATGTG
>BLSH010280739.1:60053-94169 GCA_018402905.1 Glandirana rugosa | reverse complement strand
GACTAAGTTCATTATCACTAAAGTGCATGAACCGCAAAATCTGCTCGTACCGTGCCCTGGACATGCAAGCAGAGAACACGGGCATATGGTGAATTGGGTGCGTGGACCAATACGACCGCAATTCAGATCTATTGGTTATGCCCATGAGAAAGGAAAGGCCCAGAAAGGTCTTAAATTCTGGAACCGTGATTGGTTTCCAGTCTCTGGCAAGCATCAAATGGGGATTAATGGCGATGAATTGACCAGCATATAAATTGCTTTGGTCCACAATAGATCTATAGAGATCTTCCGTGAAATACAGCGAATAAAAATCAATGGCCGTAAAATCAGCTGTATTCACGGTGATTCCGGGTTGGGCAGTGAATGGGGGAAGTACGGGCGCTGCATCAGTGGTGGGTTGCCAATCAGGGTTTGCAAGCGCGTCAGGAAGGGCACTATGGGTTCTGCAGGCCTTTGGTCGTCGTCTTTGTGGCTGCGGGGCATTACTCGTGCTAGCCACACCAGCTTGTACTGCACTTATGGGACTCGCCACGTCACCAAGTATTACTGCAGTGCTGGTTTGTCTACGTCCAGGGGGTACTAGGCCGCTGGTGCTCGCCAGTTCACCAGAATGGGTAGCAGCACTAGTACTGGCTCTCTGCTGCATCCGAGAGCCCTGTGGTTCACGCACATCAGTGACAGCAGAACGGGGTCTGGTACGCCTGGCTCTAGCAGGGACCACAACTTCGTCGTCAGAGCTATCTGTCAGGGTGCCGCTGCTGTCTACAGGTTCATAGGCTGAGCCTGATTCTGACAGTGAGTCTTCCCCATCGCTCTCATCTGTCAAACTCAGCATATTGTAGGCCTCTTCGCTAGTGTACCTGCGGCCAGACATTTTGGACTTTCTAAATTTGAAAAGTACACTAGCGTGACTCACAGGCAAAAAAGCGCACCTGGTTGTCAGAGCATTCTTCAAACGCTACCAAATTCACTGTCAGAATTCGCAGGGATCGGGCGTGATCTCTGCGAAGGCTGCAGATATGTGTTCTGTGTTTTGTAAGTTACAGCGATCTACTGATCCTGCACTTGGGTGGGCTGGGATGGGCGGAGGGGCTAAACGCAGGTGCTAGCGGTTATATGGGCTGATCCCGCTAACACTGCGTTTTTTAGAACCCTAATCTAAGGGGGACGCTAATATATATCTGATCAGATCGTAGATATTGATCTGATCAGATATTACAATAATATCTAGCACCTACCCTAATGTGCGTGCGTGCGTGTCAGAGTACCTCGCTAACTGACCCTGCCTGGCGTTTACACTGACCCTAACGCACACTAAAAAATAACTGGGGTCACCGCCGGGCGATCAGGGGTTAAAACCTATAAAAGGTAATACGGCGGGTAATCTGATTGAAAAAAAAACTATCTATCTAGCTTGCGTCACCCGTGACACTTATACGGTGATGACAGGGGCAATCAAGGGGTTAAAAACTTTATTGGGGGGGCAGGGGGTATTTTCACCTAACTAGGCCTAGTACTAGCCTAACCTAACACTGATTTAGCGTCACAAGGTCACATGTACAGCGATCGCTAAAAATCAGATCGCTGCACTATGTGATACTGTGACAGGAGGGTGACAGGTAGTGAAAGGGTTAACTAGGGGGCGATCAAGGGGTTAAATGTGCCTATGTGACCTGGTGTCAGTGTAGTGTTGGTGCACTCACATTTTTAGATGCTTCTTCTGCCTCTCTGATGTCGAAAAGAACTTCGGGGAGGAAGAGGAGTGAACTTCCCCTGCCTCTGTTTACATTTACAGAGGCAGAGGAACATTTCATTGGCAGGGGCGATCTACAGAGCCAGGCCAAAAATCATTGGCCTGGCCCTGTAGATTGAAAGGCCCTCTGTCAAATGCGCTTGCATCGGCCGCGACTAGGGGGCACGCGCGCGCACACGGCTCGTGATCGCGGCCGCCGTCATATGACGGCGATTTGCGCTCACGAGCCACCTTGTCGCCGTCAAATGCCGATCGGAGGTCGGCAAGAGGTTAGTAAAGAGATAGGACAATAGGGTGTCTTGTGGGTCCTTACCAGGCTTAGGCACCAACACAATGACCGCCTCTTCCATAGTGTCAGGCAAGGAAGACAGGGAAGAGAATTCCTTAAATAGAGCAGTACATTTAGGAGCGAGAAGTTCTTGAAATTGTGAATAAAATTCTGTCAGAAGACCGTCAACCCCAGGGGTTTTTCCACTTTGTAACCCACCAATGGCCCCTTGGACTTCCTCTAACATCATATCGGCATCCAGTCTGTCCCTATCTGAGTCAACCAGGGTAGGAAAAGAGATTGTATCAATAAAGACAGCAAGAGTAGAGAGAAGGAAACGAACATGAGAAGCATAAAGGTCCTTAAAGAATTTAAAAAAACTAGCATTTATTTGATCAGGTGAGGAAAGCATACCACTTCTCGCATCACTAATACTACCAATGTTTGTCATCGGAATCTGAATTTTAGCCAACCATGCAAGCAGTTTCCAGTTTTTGTCCCCGTATTCGAATACCCTCTGGGCGGAGGAGAGCAAGGCCTTCTTAGTCTGCTCCACCCCCTCAAGTGACAACTTCCTCAGGACCCAAGGCCACACAAGGTAATGATCTTAGTCAGGCTGTCAAGTATACTCTGCCTCCAAATTGGCTCTCCTCCTCCAAACCCTCAAGCTTCTTGGTGTCCTTTTGTAGAGCGTAAATGCAAGAGATGTACTCCCCACAAACCCATGTCTTAAAGGAGTCCCACATTATTAAAGGAGAAGCAGAGTCCTCATTTAAATTACAGAGAGGTTCCAAAAGGGGTTCATGTAAACGCTCATCCGTTGCCTAAGGCTGGTTTCACACTGATGAGCTGCAGTTTACCTGCACCTCAACTGACCTCAATCTTAACTTCTTCCTCAGGATTCCTGCAAGTATCGCTGGCTGCTTCCAGGCAGGTATGGCTGGTGGCTGCTGTTGGCTGTCTTCCAGGGCTAGTACTGCTGGTGGGTATTGACCACGGGTCCTGCTGGTGGATATTGCTGGTGAGTACTGCTGGTGGATACTGTTGGTGGGTATTGCTGGCTAGTTCCCAACCCACAATCTCTGAGCATCAGTGTAACAGGAGCCGGCGCTAGAGAAAGCATGTGGCTGCAGTAGCGAGCAGAGCCAATGTTTCCTGTATCACTCTTGTCACAGGCAGAGTATATTTGGTATCACTCCGCCTGTGACAGGTGATGGCACTGTGCAGGAAGCATCAGCTCTGCTTCCTCTAGAGCCTGCTCCGTTCTTCACATTGATGCTTGGGAATGGCAGGTCGGGAACCTGTGATCTGAGCTTGCCGACCCGCCATCCCAGAGCAGCAGGTGGTGGGCCACATCAGCGGTTTTGCACTCCTGCACTACAGCAATAATTGTTGAGCATTTCCAGAACGTGAGTAGCATGGCGTTAGCAAAAACATGTAAAAAAGCCTTCCTGAAAACAACAGAAAACGTACACAAAACAAACCAGCGATCCCCCAGCAAACAAGG
The DNA here is from genome assembly GCA_018402905.1 of Glandirana rugosa. Classification (NCBI taxonomy): domain Eukaryota; kingdom Metazoa; phylum Chordata; class Amphibia; order Anura; family Ranidae; genus Glandirana; species Glandirana rugosa. The sequence continues at coordinate 90,641 of BLSH010280739.1, read as the reverse complement.
CTGGGGCCGCACAACCCTCCCTGCTTTTCCAACCCAACACTGGAATGCCTCAGACCCTTAAACAAAACAATACCCAACAGTCAATAGTGGGGAGGCATAAGCCAAAAGCATTCAGTCCTGAGCAAGGCTTCACATGTAGCCCAGAGATTCCAGGATGACCAAAAAACTGAGTAAATGTAAAGTTCTGAGCTAATATAGGAGGGAATCATGAATACCAATCCAGTTCCATACAGGAGGCAGAGCCCTGTGTGTCAACAGCAGTAAAGGATAGACTCCACATTGGAGTGAATCGGTGCATGGAGGATAAAGAACAAGGCTTATGTGAGGTAGGGGCTCCCCCAAGTAAAGTACCATGGAAAACACAAAGAGCTCCACAACAGGAAAAAAATAACACAGTAGGGGACTGCTCATCAACAGCTCAGAAGGGTAAAGCAATTAGCAAAGTCATAAGTAACATGTCAAAGTAAAGACTCAAGAAGTTCTCCTGGGGATCCAGGGGCACAGACTTGAATGTAGTAATAACTCATAATCAGGCACAACTGATGCAAAGTGACGGTAAAGAGTAAGGTCGAAATTCTCACAGCCTGGATAAGAAAATATCAGCATTCTATAAACAGGAGCCAACTAGGCGAGACCCAGGAGCAATAGCAGCAAACAGGCACTTAGTAAACCATTGTCAGTGATAAGGAGGGAGTGATTCAACCCAGGCAGAGGCCTCGCAAGGTGAGTTGAAGAACCTAACCGTCTCACCATCCTGAACCCGCAGTCAAGCCGGGAAGAAGACGCTGTAGTGAAAACCTTTCTCCCTCAATGCCACATTCACCTGGTCAAAATATTTCCTTGGCTCCTGCGTCTTGATGGAGTAATCTGTGAAAATGAGCAGCTTACTCTTTTGGTAGCCTAATTCCCCTTGAAGGTAGGCAGCACGTGAAACCTCATCTCAATTACGAAACTTGAGGAATCGCAGGATAAAGGTACGAGGTGGGACTCCAGTCGGCCCAGGTTTAGGTGGTATGTGGTGCACCCTCTCCACAGTAGAGTATGGTGAAAACTGGGCCACAGGCAGCAGGTCTCAGAGCAAGCCCTCTACAAAGACCCTTGGCTCCTTTGGCTAGAGCTACTACTCGGAGGTTGTTTCTGCGATTTCTATTTTCCGAATCCTCCGCTTTGTACTCCAATGCCCAAACTTTTGTTTGGAGTGAGTGGAGAGCTGTGCTCTGCTCTGCAACAGTCCTCAGCCTGTCCCAGCCTCTGTTGAGCCCCAGACAACCTGTGTGTGCCCGCTAGAGGAGAATCTTCCACGATCAGCGGGAACCCGAGCCTCTTACTTCTTCTGCTGTTGGCGCCTGATGCTTGGCTGCGCATGGTGCCACCGAAGACAGCCTCCTGGAGCATGACAGGCACAGGGACCGAGTAATCTGTGAGTCGACCCTGCAGAGCTCCGGCAGAAGCAGCTGCTCAGAACACCATCTTTTACCCCCCCCCTTAATATACATTCATACATGCACCTTTATATAGTATATACTGTGTGTATGTGTAATATATATATATATATATATATATATATATAAGTACACACAGTCACAGGCCACTTTATTAGTTACACCTTGCTAGTACCGGTTTTTGTACCCCTTTTGCCCATTTTGCCTTCAGAACTACCTTAAAGTGATTGTAAAGTATCAGTTTTTTTTAGTTAAAAACATGTCGTACTATAGGTTTTGCACAGAGCAACCCGGATCCTCCTCTTCTTGGGTCCCTCTTCGGTGCTCCTGGTCCCTCCCTCCTATTGAGTGCCCCACAGCAAGCAGCTTGCTATGGGGATACCTGAGCAGAGCCACAGCTCCCTGTGTCCATTCAGACACTGAGCCGCAGCCCGGCCCCGTCCCCTTTCTCTCTTCATTGGCTGACTGACTTTGATAGCAGCAGGAGTCAATGGCGCCGTGTTGCTATCTCAGCCAATGAGGAGTGGAGTCCCGGGCAGCCGACACAATCCTACAACATTGCTGCATGGAGATGAGCTTAGGTAAGTATGAGCGGGGCCGCTGCAATGCAATAAGATAAAAAAAAAACCTTCTGCCTTTACAATCACTTAAATTCTTCGTGGTATAGGCAAGGTGTTGGAAACATTCCTCAGAGAATTTTGGTCCATATTGACATAATAGCATCATGTAGTTGCTGCAGATTTGTCGGCTGCACATCCATGATACGAATCTCCCTTTTCACCACATCCCACAGGTGCTCTATTGGATTGAGATCTGCTGTACAGTGAACTTAGTCATGTTCAAAAAAACAGTTTGACATAATTTGAGCTTTTTGACATGGTACATTATCCTGTTGGAAGCAGCCATCAGAAGATGGGTCCACCGTAGTCATAAAAGGATGGACATGGTCAGCAACAGTACTCTGGTAGGCAGTGGCATTTAAACAATGCTCAAGGGGCCCAAAAAGTTCCAAGAAAATATCCCCCACACCATTACACCACCAGTCTGAACCATTGATACAAGGCAGGATGGATCCATGCTTTCATGTTGTTTACGCCAAATTCTGACCCTACCATCTGAATGTCACAGCTGAAATTGAGACTCTTCAGACCAGGCAACATTTTTCCAATCTTCTATTGTCCAGTTTTGCTGAGCCTATATGAGTTGTAGCCTCAGTTTCCTGTTCTTAGCTGATAGGAGTGGCACCTGGCGTGGTCTGCTGCTGTAGCTCATCTGTCTCAAGGTTCGATGTGTTGTGCATTCAGAGATGATATGCTGCATACCTTTGTTGTAACGAGTGGTTATTTGAGTTACTGTTGCCTTTCTATCACCTCAAACTAGTCTGCCCATTGTCCTCTGATATCAAGGCATTTTCATCCACACAACTGCCGCTCATTGGCTATTTTCTCTTTTTCAGATCATTCTCTGTAAACCTTAGGCCCCTTTCACACCAGAGGCGCTTTACGGGTGATTTTTTGCTAAAAACAGTGCCTGTAAAGCATCTCTAAACTGCCTCCTAATGCACCCCAGTGTGAAAGCCTGAGTGCTTTCACACTGGGGCGGTGCGCTTGCAGGATGGTAAAAAATTTCCTGCAAGCCGCATCTTTTGGGCGGTGTGGGAGCGATATATACACCGCTCCTCCACCGCCCCTGCCCATTGAAATGAATGGGCAGCGCTCCCGAAGTGGCTGTACACCGCTTTGGGAGCGTCGCTAGCCGTCAGTTTTGGGAGGTTAAAAGCGCACTGCTGCCGCCCGAATAGAGGCACCACAAATTAGCGGTGTTTTAACGCTCGAGTGGTACTGGTGTGAAAGTAGTCTTAGAGATGATTGTGTGTGACAATCCAGTAGATTAGCAGTTTTTGAAATACTCAGACCAGTCAGTTTGGCATAAATAACCATGCCACGTTCAAAGTCACTTAAATCCCCTTTATTCCCCATTTTGATGCTCCGTTTGAAATTCAGCACGTCGTCTTAACCACGTCTAGATGCCTAAATGCATTGAGTTGTTGCCATGTGATTGGCTGATTAGCAATTTGTGTTACCAAGCAGTTGAACAGGGGTACCTAATCAAGTGGCTGGTTAGTGAGTGAGTGTGTGTGTGTGTGTGTGTGTGTGTGTGTATATATATATAAATATATACACACACACACACACAACAGCAGAAGATATCAAGCTAATCTATTGTATCATCTGAAGATATTTTTATCCTTTCATAATGTAACAGCAGCCTTTTGGGGAACCCCTCTCCACAAATGTGCCGACCCATTCACTCCCCTGCAGTGTGTGTGTGTGTGTGTGTGGGGGGGGGAGCTTTGCGAGCAATATGCTCATGTAGAATGTCATAGAAGGCTCTTATTTTTAGCATCTGTCTGAGGAAGCAGAATTCATTTGTGACTAATATATGGCAAGCTAACCACAGGAAAAGCTTCAGGCATTTTGCTAGGAGTATGGTAAGGAGATGGTTAAATTATTGGGCAGTAGAGATGACCGGGATCAATCCAGCCCATAGTTTGGTGCTGTGAAGAAATTGCTTACCTTACTTATTATCATGCTGAGCGGTACTTCTGTGCACCTACATTTGTTACATTGCACAATGCATTGGGGTGTGCCGCTAAAAATTGTGTATACACCTGTGTTAATGGGTAGAGCAGGGTTCCCTGAGGGGATTATGCGGTGCAAGGGAATAGAGTCAAAGATGCAAAAAAGTTTTTTTCAATAAAAAACAGTGATAGCTTTATTATGATACAATATCAGTTTAAAAAGGGGTACTATATAAGTACAGTACATAGGTTAAAAAACTGGTAATCCAAAGATTTGAGATGGGGGTTACCCAAGTGGTGGTTTACAGAGAAGTTGTTATCCCAACATGTTTCGCCTTAGTAGGCTTCCTCAGGGGATCTGATTGACCGCCACCAATTATATGCTTAAACAAGCATATAATTGGTGGCGGTCAATCAGATCCCCTGAGGAAGCCTGCTAAGGCAAAACATGTCGGGATAACAACTACTCTGCAAACCACCACTTGGGTAACCCCCATCTCAAATCTCTGGATCACCAGTTTTTTAACCTATGTACTGTACTTGTATAGTACCCCTTTTTTTAACTGATATTGTATCATCATAAAGCTTCACTGTTTTTTATTGAAAAAAACTTTTTTGCATCTTTGACTCTATTCCCTTGCACCGCATAATCCTCTCAGGGGAACCCTGCTCTACCTATTAACACATGTATCTTTGGAATGAGGTGCCTTGAAATTGTGGTTCAAAATCTGATTGCCAAGGGGACAACGCAACTTTAATTGTGTATACACCTGTTTTCATTAGGTAGAGGAATCAAAACACCTGTCATGTTTTAATTAACGGGTCTGTACCCTCATTAACCACTTGACCGGAAGATTTACCCCCTTCATGACCAGGCCATTTTCTGCTGTATGCCACTGTGTTACTTTAACTGACAATTGCGTGGTCATGCAACGCTCTACCCAAATAAAGTTTGTAATTTTTTCCCACAAATAGGACTTTCTTTTGGTGATATTTTATCAGCACTGCAGTTTTTATTTTTTGCGCTCTAAACCAAAAAAGGACAGACCATTTTGAAAAAAAAAAAACACAATGTTTTTTACTTTCTGCTATAAAACCTATCCAATAAAAAAAAATCTGATTTCTTCGTAAATTTAGGCCAATATGTATTCTGCTACATATTTTTTGGGAAAAAATCCCAGTAAGCATATATTGATTGGTTTGCGCAAAAATTATAGCATTTAAAAACTATAGACTATATATTGGGATTTTTTTGTATACTAGTAATGGCGGCCAACAACGACTTCTAGCAGGACTGCAGAATTGTAGCAGACAATTGGATGCTAACTGGCACTTTGTGGGAACCAGTGACACTAATCCAGTGATCATTGCTAAAAAAATATGCACTTTCACTGTACTGACACTCGCTGGGAAGGATTTAAACATCTAGGGTGATCAAAGGGGTAAATTTGTACTCACCCAGTGTTTTTGTGTACTTTTTGTGGTGCTTTTACTAGGGGGTTAGAATGGAGCTCTGCCTTGTTTAAATAGGCAGAGCTCCAGCCTGTGTGTCTTCCCGACGATCGGCGCATGCCGGCGGACATCCATTGACCAGCACCCGCGGACCGGGTTCTGCTGTGACTAATCACAGCAGAAGTGGTGCACTGGTGCATCCCCTAGGTGTGCAGCTACAAATCCTGACTAAAAGGGCACTTTCCTGTCCAGGGATCCAGCCGCATCCTCACTCAGGCTAGTTCTTGACTAGCCTTCTGGCTCCCAGTGCTGGCATCATAACTGTGGGCAGCTGACTATGCTGCTTGCATTTTCACATCTGGCTGCGCATTGCATGAGCTGCGTTACATAGTTAGTCTGCTTGAAAAAAGACACAAGTCCATCTAGTTCAATTAATAAAAGGGTAAAAAAAAAATGCGCTTTGTGAATGGCCCTGCAGTCTTCTGGGACCGGTGATGTGTCCCAGAAGGGGAGGAAAGGGGAGAGGAGAACCTTTGATTGGGTCGTATAGGCAATCCAAGTGGGAGCGGGTACCTGTCAAAATTAGGTACCCGCTCCACCCCCCCCCCCCAAAAAAAAAATAACATGCCAGGTGTGGGAAGGGAGGAGGACTTAAAGCAGAACTTCCCCTTTTGGGTGGAGTTCCACTTTTAAGGAGATTCACCTTCTATATTTAGCCTGTTTACGGTTATCACTAAATGTGAAAAAACATCCCCAAATTTAGGGTTGTTGCCAGAACAGGAACAGAGGGAAAATCTTCCAATTAGGATACTAGTTCCTGTGACCCTGGTAGCAACAAAAGATTCCCTTACTTTTGAGAAATTTTCTTCTTATTTCCTGTTTTGGCTTTGGGACAGGAAGTGAAAGGAAGTCTTCCCAAATGGGACACAGGTGGCAAAAAAAGACAGTTGTTATGACCTTCCCTTACTTTATCCAAGAAGAAGAAAAAAGATACAGAAAGGTAGGAAAACCTGATACTTGCAATCAAGTTATAGTAAATTGATATAATGCGGATGTAAAAGAAGTAGGAGAAAGATCAGAAAAGTTTGAGTGCAATTGTAACACTTAATTGACATTCCACTTCTAGGTCAAAGACAGAAAAAGTGTGAAAGCAACTGGATCAGTATGAAAGCAAAGGAGCTACAATGTACAGGGTGGGCCATTTATATGGATACACCTTAATAAAATGGGAATGGTTGGTGATATTAACTTCCTGTTTGTGGCACATTCGTATATGTGAGGGGGGAAACTTTTCAAGATGGGTGGTGACCATGGCGGCCATTTTGAAGTTGGCCATTTTGAATCCAACTTTTGTTTTTTCAATAGGAAGAGGGTCATGTGACACATCAAACTTATTGGGAATTTCACAAGAAAAACAATGGTGTGCTTGGTTTTAACGTAAATTTATTCTTTCATGAGTTATTTACAAGTTTCTGACCACTTATAAAATGTGTTCAATGTGCTGCCCATTGTGTTGGATTGTCAATGCAACCCTCTTCTCCCACTCTTCACACACTGATAGCAACACTGCAGGAGAAATGCTAGCACAGGCTTCCAGTATCCGTAGTTTCAGGTGCTGCACATCTCGTATCTTCACAGCATAGACAATTGCCTTCAGATGACCCCAAAGATAAAAGTCTAAGGGGATGAGGGGGTGCACCACCACATTATGGGTGTCAGGTCCAAGCATTCCTAGATGAACAGTTTCCTGGAAAGTGGATTGGTCGTCGTGGGCCAGTTGAATGGCCCCCAAGGTCTCCCAATCTGACCCCCTTAGACTATTGAAAAAACAAAAGTTGGATTCAAAATGGCCGCCATGGTCACCACCCATCTTGAAAAGTTTCCCCCCTCACATATACTAATGTGCCACAAACAGGAAGTTAATATCACCAACCATTCCCATTTTATTAAGGTGTCTCCATATAAATGGCCCACCCTGTAGTATTAGAAGATTTTGGCTGAGACAGTCTCTTTACTAACTTTGTTCAGGTTTCTTAAATAACAAACTTGAGTATTACATGCAAAATCTCATGTTACTTGTATTTTTTCAGCTTTACAGAAAGAAAAATGCACTGAGGAGAATGATCTACCAGCTGTGTCTGATACAACCTTGCACCATGTTGTTAGTGTTTCTGGGCAACAAGTTCTGCATTCCAATAGGCCTTGTTCTGATCAGAGATATAACCATGAGAATATAATGTGCTCATTGGAACAGGCTTTTGGATGCCCTTCTCAAGCAGCACACTCAACACTGATGAACCAGAGAGTTTCAGACCTTTCACAAGGTAGGAACATTAATGGGAGATCAGAATTCCTGTCTTTGCCATTGCAGCAGTTGTGTCATTTATCAGCCTCTGCCACTAGTTCTTCCTACGCATCTATGCAGTCTAATGTAATGCATAATGGACAATCAAGTCTTCCTCCTCGTTTAGCTCCTGCCCAGGAGTATGATCCCTTGCATTTTCAGCAAGGAATAGCTGTACCTCGGCAGCTCAGCCTTAGTCATCAGTCCATGGCAATTGCAGAGTTCAGTGCCTCCACCACAATCCCTATATCCTCATTCCCTTCCATTACTGAACCATTGATCCATGTAATGCAATCACCACAGCTTCAGCAGATCAGTTACCATTGTCCAAATACTGGGCAAAATACCATCACTTCAACAAATCAATTCTCTGAGCATCCACCATCTCAGCTTACATCTGTTTCTCGCAATCTTACAAAACCTGGCCCTACCTCTTTCCCAACTAGTGCTGCTTTACCTTCATTAACACACTCGCCAATGTCTAGTTCATCCTCTCAGCTGACGAAAATGCTGTTCAAATCTGCCACTTCAGGCGTAGCTGCTTCATCACAATCACTCAACCCCATGGCTCAATCTGGACAACTACCTGCTCAAACATATAGAGTTGGACTGAGTAGACTTTCCTACCCTGCCACTCATGGCCATCAAGAAATTCAGGAATCTTCTTCATTCCATCCCGATGACTCATTTTCTGAGACGCCTGAGGATAGTGAGTTGGGTTTCCAGACAATTGGCTTGCAGGACATCACTCTGGATGATGGTAAGAAATGTAGAATACCTAAAATGCATTTATGTTAACATAAATTGTTGATGAAATGGCTTTCCTGCAAGATCATTGTCTTTTTGTAGGGGATGGGCACACTGCATATGCCGTAGGAGCTGGTTAAATGTTTACACAGTTACACAGTTAGTCAGGTTGAAAAAAGACACAAGTCCATCCAGTTCAACCAAAAAAAAAAAAAAAATTTATATACACACATATATATATATATATATATATATATATATATATATATATATATATACATACACATACATACATACACACATATATATACATACACATACATACATATACACACAACCAAATAATCCCATATACAATCCTTCACCCACAGTTGATCCAGAGGAAGGCAAAAAACCCCAGCAAAGCATGGATCCAATTTGCTATAATGGGGGAAAAATTCCTTCCTGATTCCCCGAGAGGCAATCGGATTCACCCTGGATCAACTTTACCTAAAAATGTTAGTACCCAGTTATATTATTTACATTAAGGAAAGAATCCAGGCCTTTATAAACTGTGCTGGCCAAAACCACCTCTGGAGGGAGTCTATTCCACATTTTCACAGCTCTTACTGTGAAGAAACCTTTCCGTATTTGTAGATGAAATCTTTTTTCCTGTTGTTTACAAATTTTAATTTCTAGATTGTGAGTTAAATGTTATAGAAAATACATTTATCTGCATGCACAAATGACAGGAAGTTCTATGGTTTCATTAACATATTTTCAATTTTTGGCACCTTATTCAGCTAACTGTGAAGAGTAGCAGGAATGCATATAGTGTAGTTACTCATATTAACCAGTCAAATTAGTAAAAGGTGTATGAATTGGTTTTTATAGGTAACTCAGCTTTGCATATTTTCTTTGCTTTAAAGGAATGTGCCTTTTTTAGAGCAGGTATAATTTTTGAATAGATGATAGTTTTCTATGCAGCTACTTACACAACCATTCATACTGCCTTGTTAAACTCTACACCCTTTTTTGATGTTTTTCATTTTATAAGTCAGCTTAAGCTGGCCAAACAATAGTAGAATTTAGTTGAAAATTCTAGAGAATTCATTGTAAGAACTTGTTTGATCTTGGCAGCTATTATGACTGGCGTGCGTCTGTCCAGGGGTGCTCCCTGCATTGGAGGGACAGGGTTTGTAGAAAGGGGGGAGGTTGTGCCTGTATGTGAAGATCGATTTGATCAAATTCCACCAGGCTCAATAAAGAGAGAAGGTACTCATAGTTAAGTACTGTATAAAATAGGTTTATTAACTCAAAGTGGATGTAAACCCTCACATATACCCAGTGAAGTGAACAGCCTCAGATGATAAAGAGATGAAACAAATCTCCCTACATCAGTTTTACATGTACATCTGCTGTCTTCAGGTTTATATACTGTTTAATAAGTGCACATCATGTTATAAATGTCACTTCCTCATTCGGCAGTAACAGTGTAGTGTTGGATTACACTGGGAGGCAGCTGATTGGAGGAAAGACGCACACCCCACCTCCAGATAGGCAGAGACTTTCAGAGGTGTCCTGTGAGCAAAGCAGCTTTCTGCTAATCTATTTATAGCACCCTCCCGGACACAAATTTCAGGCTACTTTTATCAAACGTGTCAGAGAACTTGTCAGAAGTCAGGCTGATAACAGAGGAACTGAGCAAAAGAAAGCCACGGGACTTAGCGCTTTGGAGAGCGAGAAGAAAACACTGCAGATATATGTGCCCAGCTAAAATTTCATTAACCAGGTTTACATCCACAACAGGTGTTTCAATACTAGCAAGGGCTCTTCTGGGTTCACTGTGGCTTGGCGTGCATTCCACGGATGGTGAACGTGATGTCATTGGTCAGGGAACTGGAAATTGTGTCAATGCATTTCGCCCCTCCCACAGGGCATCATTAAGGACAGTGTCTTCACTATGAGTACCTTCTCTCTTTGAGCCTGGTGGAATTTGAGCTGCTCTAAGGAGCAGCAACTTGGAGACCCAAATTAAAGTGGATGTAAACTTTCTCCTATACCCAGTAAAGTGAACAGCCTCAGATGATACACAGAGATGAAACAAATCTCCCTACATACGTTTTACATGCATATCTTCTGTCTTCAGCTGTATATATTCTTTAGAAACTGCACATTGTGTTAGAGATTTTCTTTTCCTGTTCAGCACTGGGAGTGGATTCTTGACATACCGCCAAGGCAGCTGATTGGAGGAAAGGCACACATACCCCCTCCACATAGGCAATGAATTGCAGAGCTGTACTGTGACAAGACAAGCTCTCTGCTAATTTATTTAAAGCAACCTTCCTTGACACAAATTTTAGGCTGGTTTTACCTTGGTTGCCAGAGAACTTGTCAGAAGTTATCGCGCTGATAACAGAGCAACGAAACAGCAGAAACACGTGGATATATGTGCTTAAGTAAAATTTCATGAATCAGGTTTACATCCACTTGAAGGATACCAAAAAGTCCTGTGGCACCTCCACCACCAGAAACACACTTGTCTAACCTCCAGACTAGGAAGCTGAGGGTCCATTTTTTCTGGTGAGTAGGGATATAGGAGGGGAGTGTGGCACACTACACGGCATGTTTACCTGAAACACTTAAGCACTTTTTTCTATGAAATTTGAAGCACCAAGCACTTTATAGGAGGATAATACCCTTATTGACTGCATCATTATTTGCGTTAAGAAACTTTTCACAATATTTGGACTTTTAACCACTTCAGCCCCGGAAGGACTTACCCACTTCCTGACCAGGTCATTTTTTTCGATACGACACTGTGTCACTTTAAATGACAATTGCACGATCATGCAACGTTTTTTGAGCTATAAACAAAAAGAGTTATCATTTTGGAAAAAAAAAAAATTTTTTATACTTTTTGCTATAATGCATATCCAAAAAAAAAAAAACTATAAAAAAAAAAATCTATTCATCAGTTTAACAGCTTCCCGACCGCGCGCCGTCTTTTCACGGCGGCAGTCGGGGAGCCCTGCGCAAATCGCCGTAAATAAGCGGCGATTCGCATTTGGCCACCAGGGGGCGCACGCGCGCTCCCCCGCCGTACTCCTGGGGAGTGTGCCCGCGGCTCGGGCGGACCCGATGTCCGCCGGCGAGCCGCGATGAGCGGCTACAGGGAAAAGAACGGGGAACCGCCGATGTAAACACAGCGGTTCCCCGCCCTGTCAGTGGGGCATGAGAGATCTACTGATCCCTGTCACTGGGATCAGTTAGATCTCTCATGCCCATGTTAGCCCAACCCCCCCACAGTAAGAACGCACCCAGGGAACACTATTAACCCCTAGCTCTCCCCCTGCAGGTTAACCCCTTCACTGCCAATGACATTTTTACAGTATCAGTGTAATCAGTGGACATTTAAATATCTGATCGCTGTATAAATGTCATTGGTCCCAAAAAAGTGTCAAAATGGTCCGACATGTCCCCCCCAATATCGCATTACCGCTAAAAATCGCAGATCGCCGCCATTACTAGTAAAAAATAAAAAAAAAATAAAAACCCCAGAAATGAATTCTCACCATCCGTAAACGCGGCCACTTTTGCGCAAACCAATCAATAAACGCCGATTGCGATTTTTTTTATCGCAAATATGAGGAATTATATAATTCGGCCAAAAACGGTGAAAAAAAATGTTTTTTTATATTTTTTTTTGGATTTGAATTTTAGCAAAAAGTAAGAAATTTGGGTTTTTTTGCAAAATGGTCGCTCTTCTTTTGTTTATAGCGGCGATAAGAAATGACGCAGAGGCGATCAAATACCACCAAAAGAAAGCTCTATTTGTGGAAAAAAAAGGACGCAAATTTTGTTTGGGTAAAACGTCGCATGACCGCGCAATTGTCAGTCAAAGCGACGCAGCGCCGAATCGCAAAAAGTGCTCTGGTCCTAAAGCTGCAAAACCTTCCGGTTGGTAAGTGGTTAAGCCGATATATATTATTCTACATATTATTGGTAAAAAAAAAAAGCAATAGGCGTATATTGATTGGTTTGCGCAAAAGTTATTGCATCTACAAACTATGGCATAGATTTAGGGACTTTTATTTATGTATTTATTTTTTTACTGGTAATGGTGGCGATCTGCAATTTTTTTGCAGGACTACGACATTGTGGCGGACAAATCTTACCCCAAATTACACTTTTTGGGGACCACTTACATTATTACATAGATCAGTGCTATAAAAATGCAGTGATCAATCGAATCCGCTCGAGTCTAGTCCACCCGACCCATGGGCACGCTTCCGCAGCACGCAGCGACCCCCCACCGGAGGCGTGCGCACGCCCCATATCGCTTGGGTATAGACCGCTGTACAGCTATGGCAATTTGCGCAGCAGAGCCAACCTGCCGCCGGCTGGTCGGCAAGTGGTTAATATTTTTTTTGTCACTTTAATTATTTATTTATTTATATTATACCTTTATTGTATTATAGTATTTGGTAACCCTGTAAGCACTGTAATATTGAAAACTGATTTGGTAATTTAGCACCTGGTGTACAGCAGCTGCAGGGGATTAAATGTATTATTCTACACATAGCGCAAGTATTTATATGTTTTTCTACATCTCCTTTCACATTAAGAAATGGTGGGGAAGCAGGGCAATGTTCTAATCATGGGGGACTTTAACTATCCGAATACTGATTGGGCAGGAGGAACTGCACTCCCAACTAAGGATCATCATTTCTTGACTGTAATGCAGGACAATTTTATGAGTCAAATGGTAGAAGCTCCAACTAGAATTAATGGTCTGCTGGACCTACTAATTACAAACAATGCAGAGCCGATTGCAGATGTGGAAGTAAGGGATAATTTAGGTAATGGTGTTCAAAGGGTAATTACGTTTGCCATAAATTATAGGAAAAGGAACAACTTAATTTCAAAAGCGCAAATTTTAATAAGCTGGTCTCCATACTACATGGCTTTAAATGGGGTCAAATTCTTGCAACAAAGAAAAGTAGGGGTACATTTTTATTACATTTAAAGCGAGTACAGAGGACTGACATAATACAAATTTTCAGGAAATGAAATAAAGAAATACATTTCCAGGAAAAGACATCCATGTACATTGTAATGAAGCATTGTGTACTATTCTTATTTCCTTTTAAAATCATCGCCTATATCCCCCATTCTTGTTCTTTATTACTCCACTGCTGTTGAAGGGTCCTCTGTCCAACTGGACCATATTTTTCCAAATTTCCTCATACAGCCCCTATGTATATAGGTTTCCTTATACAGATATAAATTATCATTAAATCAATATAGGTGATAATATGTAGCGCTAGAAGGTTCAGTTCCAATGTCCTTCATATATGGAGTTCCCAGGGCTATGATTAAAGCTCCCAATAGATCTTCATATAGAGCATACACAATCAGATCTTCACAATCTCCCACCAGGAATCCTACTCACCAGAGTTATTTACCTCACACTCTCGTGCTCGGCTACTTCGCTTGTCTGCCACAAAAGGCTCTCCACAGAGGTGTCCTGGATCTCTCCCGTCAGCGCTGCTGTAGTAGTCTGATCAGTTCAATTCAATCGTCTCTCCCGCCTCGGTCTATTGTCACCTCACACAGTGAAATACGATTCTTTTGGGTAAACCTCAGCAAGTGGTCTCAGAATTCCATTTAAAGGAAAAAAGACAGCTCCACATAGTTCATTATCTTTTTTTAAAACCAAAAGTTTAATTGCACATTTAAAAAAGAAGCAGCGGTCGGAGAGAAGGAGGGCACTTCATTGACCCACTGCTATTTGCAATTTGACGTCTTGTAAGTACCCTAATATAGGGGGAGTTTTTTAAATGTGCAATTAAAATTTTGGTTTTAAAAAAAAATAATGCACTATGTGGAGCTGTCTTTTTTCCTTTAAATGGAATTCTGAGACCACTTGCTGAGGTTTACCCAAAAGAATCGTATTTCACTGTGTGAGGTGACAATAGACCGAGGCGGGAGAGACGATTGAATTGAACCGATCAGACTACTACAGCAGCGCTGACGGGATAGATCCAGGACACCTCTGTGGAGAGCCTTTTGTGGCAAACAAGCGAAGTAGCCGAGCACGAGAGTGTGAGGCAAATAACTCTGGTGAGTAGGATTCCTGGCGGGAGATTGTGAAGATCTGATTGTGTATGCTCTATATGAAGATCTATTGGGAGATTTAATCATAGCCCTGGGAACTCCATATATGAAGGACATTGGAACTGAACTTTCTAGCGCTACATATTATCACCTATATTGATTTGGTGATACAATTGTTATACATTTATGAGGGATTTATTGTAGCAGCTATTTTAGAGAATATGAGTGTTGAAGAAAGAGGATGTGCACATGATATTAGCGCAGATACGTTGATCCAGTATTAGGAGGGCGGTATATAAAGGGATCAACTGTTGTTTGTTTTATATATTTATACTCATTTCTGCTGCTATGGAAGCTATTGACTTTTTAACTAAAAGACAGCTAGATACTAATGAGATATTTAATGATAGTACTATTACTCCCACAAATATTGAAAACAAAGATGAATGTGGCCCACTATTGAAACAACTGGATCACCTGTTAGAAAAACGGGTGAAGACCTGGTGGGACATATTTACTTTTGAGTATTATTTGCGCAATCATTTATTGTTTAGAAGCATGAGATGGGATGTTGCCCCACAGGATGGGTTTGATGATAAAGAATCTATGGACGAATGGATAGAATTTTTTAATAGAGCAGGTAGGGAGCTACAGGCACTTGTTCTCAAAAGAAAGAAATTGAAATTGGAAAAAATTCAAGTTGGTATTAGAGAACTACAAATGAAATTGGAACCTATGAAGGAAACTAAAGCAGTGAAGGATTTTAATTCCTATATGATCAAAAAACTGGAAAAGGTTGTTCAGGATACTAAGAGAAAAAAGGTGAATAAATGTAAGCGAGATCAATCTGATCTTAATACTGGAAGCCTGTACTTATGGCAACTCCCAAAGAAAGAGGGGGTACAAGACCCTAATAGAGGGAGAGGCGGAAATTTGGGAGGGTACCAACCATTGAGAAATGAAGGGGCAGCCAATCGGCCTAATGCCCCGAATCAGCACGCTGAAAATAAACCGTATGGACCCCAATGGCCTGAAGGTAGACGTCAGGAGAAATGGGGGAGACAAGGGAATAGAACAGGGGAACACTCACAGGGGGAAATTACTAACCCCCATTCACTTATAAGGCAATCAGAGTACAGGGGGTCCCCTAGAACACCTAATAGACATGGAGGATACCCCAATGGAAGTAATGTCTCCAGAACCCCCATAATGAACAGGGAGGATTATCAATATAATGTACAGGTACAAAATAGATTCCAACCTCTGAGAAATTGGGACAACTCTTATCAGGGTCAAGGGAGGAGTCCTTTTTTAGGTTATCGGGGGAGGGGGAGGCGAAGACCACCTGGACCCCCCAACAGAGTGCCTCATTATGTAGAGGGAATAGGAACCCCCCGCGAGTATGGACAGAATCAGTGGTCCCCAATGGACAACGAAAGAGAGGGTGCAGGGCGGGGAAACAAAAGCAACGCCAAAAAAAGGAGGGATCATTAAATAAGGGGATCTTCAATCTTAGTGGGGTGGAATTAGATCATAAGGAGTTAAACATCCTCAATTTAGGCTTGAAATGTGCCCCGAAAAAGCCACTGGATAAGTTCTCAGTGTTTATTGACACTCATAAATTCATACGTAGTTTGAATATGAAAAAATATTTCATTTCACATCCAGCATATTCAATCTCAAGGGTGCCTGTAAATCCAACAATAGATAGCGGTTTAAAAAATAAGTCATTATGTAATCCCCAGAACAGTGGGAACCACCAATTGGAGGTATTTAAAACTCTAGTGTTGAATGACTTGGAAAAAGTCAAGCCACGTAAAAAGATTAATCCCCAAAACATCATACAGGGAGTAAAACAACTAGAGGACAGGAGGGACATCATAATACGGCCGGCAGATAAGGGGGGAGGAGTAGTAATTATGAAAAAACAATTCTATCATGATCAGTTACTAAATATGCTCCAGGACACTGAGACATATAAAAGGCTACCCATGGACCCCACGGATTTGTACTCAAAACAACTGGAAGAATTGGTTGGGATGGGGTATAGGATGGGGGCTTTAAATAAGAAGGAATTGAGATACTTAAACCCCAGTGTGTGCCGGATACCGGTGATTTACACCCTACCGAAAATACATAAGAGTACTGAGTGTCCACCAGCAAGACCGATTGTCAACGGGATCGGGTCTGTCAAGTCACGTTTGGGAGAGTATTTAGATAAATTTCTCCAGCCTAGTGTTCAGTCTACAAAGGCGTATTTAAGAGACACAAAAAATTTGCTACAATTATTAAATGATGTGGAGGTCAGTGAGGTTGAGACAGTGTATTTAGTGACGGCAGACGTGTCTTCACTATATACAATTATCCAACATGAGGATGCCCTATTGGCATTGAATTGGGCCCTCAGTAGGAGAGAGGACATTCCCCATGTACAAAAATGTTTTCTAGGTAAAGTGCTTGACTTTTGTGTCTCGCATAATTATTTCTGGTATATTGGATTTTTTTCACTCAACAAATTGGCGTTGCTATGGGGGCCAAATTTGCCCCCAGCATCGCCAATTTGTTTATGGCTGAGTGGGAGGACAAGATGATTTACAATGCTAATCGGCCCCAACTGCTATTCTATAAGAGATTTATAGACGACCTTTTGTTGATCTGGAAGGGGTCTAAAAAGTCTGTGGAGGAATTTATGCAATATCTGAACTCCAACCAAAAAAACATTAAACTGGAATACCAACTAAGCGATACCAATATACACTTCCTGGACGTTGAGATTGAAATACAGGGGAACAGGTTGGTCACTAAAGCGTATTTCAAACCAACGGACAGGAACTGTTATTTACCAGTGAACAGTGGGCACCACCCAGCCTGGATTAGGAATATTCCAAAGGGCCAGATAACCAGAATTAGACGTAATTGTAGTAATATGCAAGATTTTAGAACACAAGCAGGATTGTTAAAATCTAGATTCCTGGAGAAAGGTTACCAGGAAGATTTCCTGGAAGGAGTGGTGGAAGAGGTTTAAAACATCCCGAGGGAGGACTGTTTGAAAGATAGGACTACCAAGGTGAATAATGACCAGCACAAGTGGAGCTTTATTTCTAATTTTCATTGCCAATACAGAGAGATAGAAGAGATATATCGGAAATATTGGCATATTTTGAAACTGGACAAGGATCTTGGACCACACTTACCTGAAAAGCCTAGTTTTATGTATAGAAAGGCCCCTACGTTTGGAGACAGTATAGTCAAAAAGATCACGGATGCTCCAGGAACATTAAAACTACAGATTGAACAGAAAGGCTTTTTTGCCTGCCGCAATTGCAAGGCATGTAAAACTGTGAACACTGTAAATAGAGGACGCACGACCTTGACCAATTGGGAAGGACGTAGCTTCGATATAGAGGAATTTATCACATGCAATTATGTTGTATATCTCCTCTGGTGTCCTTGCGGACTAACTTACATTGGTAGAACGAAAAGACAATTGAAGATTAGAGTAGCAGAGCATTTAGCCAACATTAAGAGAGGTTATAAGGAGCATAGTGTGTCCCTACATTTCAGGATTAAGCATAATAGAAACCCGGCCTTGCTACAGTTTTGTGGAATTGACTTGGTATATTCATCCTGGAGAGGTTCTAATCGCGTGAGACAATTGTCTCAACGTGAAACAAAGTGGATTTTTTTGATGAAGAGTTTGACCCCTAGAGGAATGAATGTGGAACTGGATGTCAATTCTTTCAATTCTTTCATCAATAACTTCTAAAACTGAATTCATTCATTAACTATTTCAACCTAATACTGTGAGAGTTGTAGATATGGTCCTAGATTTAGTAAACTGGTGTATATTTTTTCGGGTATCTGTAATGACTATTGGAGTCTGATATGACTGAACATGGCAGATATCTCGTTCTAAGTTATCTCCATAGGGAGCGGGTAAGCTGCTCAGTCCCATGGGATGAACACACAGAGGAACATAGCTTAAGGTGTATGGATTTGACCCATATTGGGAACAGTGATTACTATAATTTTTGGTTGCCAAGTACATTACCTGTAGGTGGGATAGAATGAGTAGGGTGTATATAATGTGACATTGGACCTATTAGTGATGAACCTGGGGGGTTAATTGTATAAGATATCCTGAGTAAGTCGCATCTACAATGTACTAATATCGGTATCCTTTGAGGTATTTGTAGCGAATTGCCGGTCAGTGTATACATACCCAATGACTCCTGGGCATGTTTTACAGTTATAGTGACTGAGAGCTGACTATAGTTAACATCATTGTCTAAGGTTTAAAGCCCGATTGAGAGCTGGCTAGGGTTAATACCACGGTCTAAGGTGTAAAGCCCGACCTGTAAAGTTGGGGTTATATTGATTATTTTAATCAAATAGATTGATGTTATGGCTATTCATGAAGGTGAAGTGCCGGAAGTAAGAAATGTGCTATCTACGGAGCCACCTGAATAGATTACCTGATTCACCTGTGCAAATCAGAGGGGGAGGATATTTAAATTAATGGTTGCCGGCCGTGTGGAGTGTCACAGCTGAAGTCCATTGACGAAACGCGTCTGGCACATCCACACGGCAACTGATTTTACATGCAAGCAGGGACGGCTGCATTCATCCTGCGGGTCGGGGGAAGCAGCGGTCGGAGAGAAGGAGGGTAGTGTGTTGGCACTTTCTGATCTCTGGCACTTCATTGACCCATTGCTATTTGCAATTTGACGTCTTGTAAGTACCCTAATATAGGGAGAGTTTTTTAAATGTGCAATTAAACTTTTGGTTTTAAAAAAAGATAATGCACTATGTGGAGCTGTCTATTTTCCTTTAAATGGAATTCTGAGACCACTTGCTGAGGTTTACCCAAAAGAATCGTATTTCACTGTGTGAGGTGACAATAGACCGAGGCGGGAGAGACGATTGAATTGAACCGATCAGACTACTACAGCAGCGCTGACGGGAGAGATCCAGGACACCTCCGTGGAGAGCCTTTTGTGGCAGACAAGCGAAGTAGCCGAGCATGAGAGTGTGAGGCAAATAACTCTGGTGAGTAGGATTCCTGGTGGGAGATTGTGAAGATCTGATTGTGTATGCTCTATATGAAGATCTATTGGGAGCTTTAATCATAGCCCTGGGAACTCCATATATGAAGGACATTGGAACTGAACTTTCTAGCGCTACATATTATCACCTATATTGATTTGGTGATACAATTGTTATACATTTATGAGGGATTTATTGTAGCAGCTATTTTAGAGAATATGAGTGTTGAAGAAAGAGGATGTTCACATGATATTAGCGCAGATACGTTGATCCAGTATTAGGAGGGCGGTATATAAAGGGATCATCTGTTGTTTGTTTTATAAATGATCATTAACCAGCTTCTTCCAGAATGTTATTGAGAGGGGTGTTTTTTTTTCCAATTAAGAGAGATTGCTTTTCTTGCATAATACAATAATAAACTAAGCTGTGTTTTTTTGCTACTGTAGTGGCCTCTTTTTTATAAATCCTAATAGGCATGTTTCCATTTTTTTTCTCCACGGTGACTGTCGTAACCTGATCTATGAGGTCGAGCACCACTGACTAGTATTTGCTGATTTCTGGACATAACAAAAATATATGAGTTGAGTTAAGTCCCCTGGGGTGTGCCCGCATCTCCAGCAATGCTGGGGATAAGTAGCATTCATCTTATGCATTCTATAAGGTGTTAAGTATGCCTGATGTGTTATTTTAAACTGTATCAATTTGTCCCGTAGGGAGACCAAAGCCTGAAACGGCATCTTCCATATATCCTGACAGTTCTCTTCATCTAGCTGTGGAATATCCCTAACCCACCTTGACCGAAGTCGGCTCAGGTCGGGTCCGGATATTTTCATAAAATTGGCATATACTCTTGATATTGCTTTCCTTCCTCCCTCCGCTCTTATCACCTCCTCTAAGGCAGGTTCCCGTAGTTGTGGATATCCCTCAGGGTACTGACATCGCATTTGAAAGTTGCATATACCTAAATAGGAAGATTTCAGGAAGGTTATGTTCTGATTTAAGTTGTGTATAGGGTACCAGATCTCTTTGACATATGACTTGATTAATAGTTTTAATTCCATGCTTTATCCTAATTCCCGGATCAGGGATAGAACCCAAATGGGTTAGCTGTGGGTTCCCCCACAGGGGGGTGTTTGAAGACAGATATGGCTCCGCCGATTTCTCATATGTTAAACCCAGCCTCCATTCCCTAATATTTGTCACCATAGAAGGGGTCAGCTTACATGGTGCTTTTAGGCCTCCATATAAAAGTGACTGTAGAGCCTCTGTCGATTGTACCACGGAGGCTTCCAATACTGTGGAGGGATTATACCTGTCAGGGTTTAACCATCCGACTGCCGTTACTAGTTGAGCCACAAGATAATATTTTTCACAGTTCGGAAAGACCAAACTTCCCTGAATTTCAGGGCACATTAACACCAACAGCTTATATCTAGGGGTCTGGTTTTTCCATAGAAAAGAGGAGAACATACTGTTCAACTGCAAAAAAAAGGCTTTGTCTGCCATTGCGGGGAATTCCTAAACATATATAAAAATTTTGGAAGAATTTTCATCTTTATTAGGTTTATACGTCTAAGGATTGATAAAGGTAGCCTTTCCCAGGCTTTTAACCTCATTTTAGTTTCTTGTACTACTAGGGCTATATTTAATGAAAAAAATTCCATAGCTTGTTTTGAGACTACTATTCCTAAATATTTAAATTCCATCACCCATTGTAATGGTGTATCTAGATCTGCTGTGGTTCATGCCCTGGGATCTATAGCAAATAAAAGGGATTTTGTCCAATTCACCCTAAGCCCTGTAACCACCCTATACTCCTCCGTCAACTTCCATGCTCCCTGTAGCGAAGGTCCTGCATTGTTTAAGAATAATAGGATATCATCCGCGTACAGGGCCACCCTCTCCTCCAGCCCCCGTATCCTGAGCCCCCGGATATCTGATGTAATTCTCAATGCCTCCGCCATAGGTTCCATAGCGATGGCGAAGAGGGTTGGAGAAAGAGGGCAGCCCTGATGGGTACCCCTATGAAGTTGAAAATAGTCTGATAATCTTCCTCCTAATTTGACTGCAGAGATAGGATTTTTATAGACTGTCTGTATCAAAGAGATAAAAACTAACAGAAACGCCATTCTCCTGAGGACCTCCTATAGAAAAGGCCATTCGACCGTGTCGAAGGCCTTCTCTATATCTAGGGAGGCCACAGCCCTAGATCCAAAAGTAAATTGTTTAATATTGTGCTAAAAGGTTAATGGTATTAGGTTACCCACTGAAGGGAGGGGGGTTGTGCAGCAGCTCCTAACCGCAACAGATAAAGTTAGAGCAACATAATAGTAAAAATGAGCTGCGCTCAACCTGATACAATATGTTATGAGAAACAAAGGGAGATAGGAGTTGGAATACAAAATGGCTGTATAGGTAAAAAGCAAAATGTGCAAATAAATATAATGAAACAAATATACCCTAAAAAATTGTAACCATATGTGCATGTGGATCCAAACACCAGGGGGAGTATCCACAGGATCCTATTATGCCCCCATATGTGTGGTAAGAAAAAATAGAAACCACCTCACAACAGAAAAAAAGTCCAATAAAATGAACAGTCCTAAGGTTAATCTTATGTTTTGGCAGCTCAGCATGAAAAGGGTAAAAGGAGAGGCACCCGAAGTGACATCACATTAATTCCTGTGCAATCCACCACCAATTCAGATTAGCAGCTCACCAGATAGCAAAGGGTGTCTCACATTCGGCTATTCACCCTGCCAGGGTCCCCTCAGGGATAGAAGATACCGTAGCCACTGCTGGGCCATCCAGTCCTAGGGTACTTATCCGCTCAGTCTCCTCCACCATATATTTAGAAACATAAGAGACTCCACATAGCGTAATACTGTATCATATAGTATTTATTAGTAAAAGTAATGTACTTACAATTTAGTAAAAAGTGATATCGCAGAGAGCAGTAAAAAAGCCGGCCAGAACTTTAAAAGTCCAAAGGATAGGCGGGGACATCAGCGCGTCCTCCCTGATGTCCGTTTCGTCTTAACGGACGTTGCCAAAGGGGTTGTGACGCGCTGCTGACGTCCCGCCTTAAACAACAAACATTCACTATTGGTCCCACAACAGGAAGGCGGCCGTCCGCCATTTTGGCTATGGGCGTTTGCCCTTATATGAATTGCGGCGCTTTTGTGATGGAGGAAAAGTATAGGATTAGCCCGGGCAATCTCTACACAAAAGCAATTATATATATATATTAAAATAAGTTGCCCAAATCGGGGAGGTAATAGGATGTAAACCGCCGCCTCTCCGTAGTGTTTCTACTAAACTAATCCGCGCCTGCCATCTTGGCTGTGGGCAGATGTCCCTATCTCTTGTTATAGAGCATCCAGCCTGGGGCGGATACAGACTGGCTATATTGGGGAATTATTAGTTGTAAAGCTATATTTGTGTGTCTAATCTTAAAAAAAGGGGAAATTATTAGTTGTTTCATATTCTCTAAATCAAAATGTTTTATTATATCAGAAACCTTAAGTGCTGACCCCTTCTGGAAAGATTTATAGATACCTTTAATGGCATGTCCATAAGAGAACTTCTACAGTATAAAAAAAGGGGGGGGAGAGAGATGACAAAAATAATTTTAAATAAATTTAAAAATATTTTTAAAATATTAAGAATACCTGTTCAAGGTGTATTCTAATTGAATTTAACTCATGAAATGCACGCCCTTGTTTATATTATTATTTCTGTATATTTAAATTCTCTGCATATTTAATAGACAGGGATGACACATGTCTATATGCAGAGAATCTTTTACACACAGATTGGTATAGCAAAACTCCAATAGCTAGGGCCTGAGTGTATTCACATAATTAATGAGCTCCCACTGAAAGCAAAAACTATATGGAGGATGATGTGTATGACTATCTTATTAGATGTATTTAAATAACAGCATGAACACCAGGCTTCTTGAATAAAAGTTATATAAATATTATAATTCAACCTTAAAAGACTATGGCCGCCTCCTTCGCTGTCGTGGGCGAAGAAAAGAAAAGGGGAACATAATAGAGAAAGAATAAGAAGTGATGTACTTTATGAATTATCTATGAATGCATTTGTGTCGACATCAATATTTAGCCCAAAGGGGGTATAGGTCTTAACTCTATAAATCCAGGCCATCTCTAATTTGGATATTCCTCAGATTAAGGGGCTCCCTCTCCAATGGGATTCGTATTTGTCAATCCCCATAAATAGGGTATTGGAAGGATCTCGATCGTGGACCTCTCTGTAATGTTTCGAAACAGAGTGATTTTTGAATCCAGTTAAGATGTTCGCAATGTGCTCATTGAGCCTCACCTGTAGGGGGCGTTTTGTTCTGCCTATATATTGGAGGCCACACAGGCATTGCAACAGATATACTACCCCCTTAGTTGTACATGTAATAAAAGGTTTTATTTTAAACACCTGAGAGTTGGCTCTGGAGGTGAATGAATCTATTCTTCTGTTTAAATGACAATTATAGGTACACACTCTGCATCGGTTACGTTTGTAATATCCCATCAAATTGTGAAAAAAACTTGCTTTGGGGGCTGGGGGGTCCAGGACGTTAGTCTCTATGGGATAGACTGTCCAAGTACTCTCACTTCACAAAATATGCCAATGCCGTGATATGATTTGTTTAATTTTGTTTCAATTTTGTTTAATTGGAGGATGTCGTCTATGGCCGCACGTTACCTCAGGTACGACTTTGGACCAGGTATATAGACGACGTCCTCCTGTGGGATGGAGATCATGATGACTTGATCGATTTTTTTGCATCACTTAATTCTATCCATCAGGGAATTGAATTAAAATATGTAGCCAGTCAGACGGAGGTAAACTTTCTAGATCTGACCATTAAAATTGAAGAGGGTCGTTTTGTTACATCTACCTTCTTCAAAGCCACAGACCGCAATTCCTTTATTCCTTTAGAAAGTTGTCATCATGACCCCTGGCTTAGAAGCACTCCACTTAGCCAATACATGCGGTTACGCCGAAACTGTACCAGAGATGATGAATTTTTAGCACAGGCTGAAGTTTTAACAAATAGGTTTATGGAGAAGGGGTACAATAGCCAGGATTTAAAAATTGCCTTGGATCGTGTATCCTTATTAGACAGGACAGATCTCCTCCAAGAGAAACCAAGGGATGCTGTATACCTCTCAAGTCCATCTATTACTTTTATCACTTCCTACTCATGCCAAGCTAGGAAAATTAAACAAATCATATCATGGCATTGGCATAGTTTGCGAAGTGACAGAGTACTTGGAGAGTCTATCCCAGAGAGACCATCGGTGGTATTCAGAGGAGCTCCATCTTTGAGACATACTTTAGCCCCTAACGTCCTGGACCCCCCAGCCCCCAAAGCAAGTTTTTCTCCTATCATTCACTGACAGACGCAGCTTCTCCATTACGTGTGGGGTTTTATGCTGGTCTCACTAGGAGTTAACTAGGCAGGGAAAAGAAACAGCTGGCCCCTCCCATGGGGGCCGCCCTCTCTTTCCACATAAAACCCCCTCATAGCATAGCTCTTCAGTTTCAATGCCTAGTTTGCAAGGAGTTGACCTGGCTTCCCTTCAGGGGAATTGCGGTCCTGTTTGTGACCGTTTTTTATTTTTATTTGTCTTCTATCAAGCAATTGATCTGCTATCAAGAAGCCGGTCGGGGCATAGGGAGTCCATGGGCTCTGTGCTTTCCCCGACCTGGCCGACCGATGCGAGCCAGTCCCGCTGTATGTGGACCCGCCGCATCGTGCCCGTTCCATGCGGGCGGCCTGGGGCGATCCCCCCTTACGCCCAGCCCGGATGCGATTCGGGAAGGGTGACTTCTGGCCTGCAGCATACTGCCCAAGCAGGGGCGGAAGGTCTGCGACTGGGTGGCTACCCATGGCGTCGTCCGGAGTGGTGAGTGAGAGCTCCTTCCTTCCCCCCTTTTTAGGGGCGGAAAGGGGGACCGACGACCCTAAAAAAAAACAAAAAGAAAAACATTTTTGCTGGGTAGCCGCCTGTAGGGGCGTGTGGAGCCCTGTTCACCCCCTGCACACACCCCCTTCCCCCCGCACCCGATCGTCTAGCGCCGTACGGTCGTTTTTTGCCACCATGCGGCAATCGGCCGCCATTTTGCGGCGGACCGCCACCATTTTGCCGTAGCCGCAGACATATTGGGCCTATGGGGCTTTCCCTCTAGCGCTCAGAGCGGTCATTTGCGGTACTGCACGTTCCCTGCAGGTGTTTTTCGGCCTCTAGTGTTCAACGGCGGCCATATTGGATTCCCTGCTCATGCAAAACACATGTCTACAGCTTTTTCATTTCACTTTGGAACGGTGTGCTCCATACGGCGCGGCTTTCTGACGATCCTCAGGGTTATGCAGCAAACAGCAAGTATAGCTGGGCTCTCCTGTGGGTGCTGGTGGCGGCGGGTGCAGTCCTCCTGGGTCCCCTGGTGCACTGTGGGGTGGTGGTGTGTGGCTGTGTGGGGGTGCCTTTAACCCTTTCTATGCATTTATGTGTTCCTAAGGGAGCTGAACATGCTAGGAGCGCAATCTGCGCAAGGGGCTTTTCTGGACCAGCTGTGGCAGTTTTTAGTGATTTTCCCCAGGGCGGATGTCACCAACAGGCCCCCCAAGAAGCACCCCCCTCCTCCTTGCTTTTCAAGGGAGGATTTTTTTGATCCGGAAGGTCCCTCGGACGGAGAAGAGGATCAGGGGACGGCAGCTGTGATTATAATTGGTATCGCACTGTGATGCGATTGAGCCAGAATGGCGAATCGCTGATTTCTGCGCATGTGGTGTGGCCCTCCAGGCCCCCTAGGGCGCCCAAGGCTTACCCATATGATCTTTTTCCTATCGCCTTGTTTGTTGTAAATGGCAGCGTCCGCAGCATTCCTTTTAACGCAGTGGAACTTGTGCCTGGCAGCGTAATGCTTGCTGGCTCAGTTCCTAATCATGACCTGCCTGAGGTTTGCATGTCCTCCCTGTGCATGCGTGGGTTTCCTCCCGGTGCTCCGGTTTCCTCCCACACTCCAAGGGACTTGGGTCCAAACTGTTCGCTGCTCACTATCCCTTGAGGAAAGCTTTTTTAGAAAAAAAAAGAGAAATGGGAGTCGCCTTGGTGTCCCGCCTATGGTCGCTTTACAAAGACAACGACCAGTCCTCTGGAAGGGGTTCCTGCATTCAAGGGCCCCGCTGGCAAGACAGAGGCGCTGTTAAGGTCGCTCTTCCTGGTGGCAGGCTCTGCAGCCAGCCCTGATGTTTGCCATGGCGGCGCAATATCTGTCTGAGCTTATGACGGAGCTCCAGAATCTTCTGGACTGCGGCCGCCTGCTGGCTACGCCGCAGAGGGCTGACTTCTTGCTCCAAGGTCTCAAGTACCTTGGTGATGCGTCTGTTGATTTACTGCCTATGTGATCCAGGGTAGCGGTGTTGCTGTATCCTCAGTCGGGTACTCTGGTTGCGTTTTTGGTCCGGTGACCATGCTTCCAGAAAAGGTCTCGCAGACCTTCCCTTTCAGGGTGGACGTCTATTCAGTCCACGGCTGGGTGAGATCATAAAAGATTTACAGGAGGTAAGTGCCTTCCTCCCAGAGCCCCGGAGGCGTGAGTTTTCGCCGTAGACAGGGGCCCCCTACCTCGGGTAAAAAGAGGTTTTTTCACGCCCCGGGCGTAGCGGGTAAAGGGGCCCACTCCGGTAAGGTCGCTGCAGGGGCCGGGTGCCGGCAGTGGCAGCGCAAAACCAACAAGGCGGAGGACAAACCTCCTCAGCCTGATGGGTTGTCTCCGCCCGGGCTTCGGGTGGGGGACGTTTCTGAGTTCAACACTCTACCACCAGTCAGGTTCTTTCCTTTGACTTAGGGCTCCCGCAGGCACGCCGGGCGGCCCTCTTTGGGGCTGTACAAGCACTCGAACCAAGGGGTGATCGTGCCAGTGCCTCCAGCGAGAGGTTTCAAGGTTTTTTACTCACATCTGTCGTGGTTCACAAAAAAGGGGGGGTCCGGCCAGTACTGGACCTGAAGGCCCTGAACCGGTATGTTAGGGCGTGAAATTTTCCGGATGGAATCTATCCACTCGGTTGTAGCGTCTCTAGACATCAGGGATGTGTACCTCCATGTACCCATTTGTCCACGGCTTCAGCGTTTCTTTCGCTTTGCAGTGGGAGTCAATTCGTGGCACTCCCTTTCGGTCTAGTCTCAGACCTGAGTTTTTATTCACAAAACTGGTAGCTCCGGTATGGCGTTACTGCGACAGAGAGGCATTGCGGTAGTAGCCTACCTGGACGACCTGCTCCTGCGAGCGGAATCCACCTCGGCTCGGGAAGAGAAGGTGAGGATCACAATGTCCTTGCTGCAGGACTTCGGCTGGTTGCTCAACCTGCAGAAGTCGACGGTGTCTCTATCCCGTCGCCTGGAGTATCTGGGCCTGTTTTCCTTCCTCCAGCCAAGTTGCGGTCACTGCAGTCGGCAGTGAAAACTTTCCTGTCGCACCGACGGTCTTCCTTACGTGGGGGGCTGGGGCTCATGGTCTCGACTTTCGAGGAGATACCATACGCCCGGAGTCACACTCGTCTCCTTCAACGAGCAAGTTTGGCTCGGTGGGACAGATCCCCTCGATCCTTGGACCTTCTGATCCGTCTGAGTCCCCAGACCGGGGCGTCTCTGACCTATGGTTCAGGGACTCAGCGTTGCTTCAGGGGAAGTCGTTCCTGCCCCTTCAGTGGGTGGTCATTACCACAGATGACAGTCCTCGGACTGGGACAGCTGTTTGCCCAGGGCCGTTGGTCGGCACAGGAGGCTCGCCTCCCCATCAATGTACTGGTGCTGAGAGCAATCAGATTGGCTTTTTTCTCTGGATGAGATTGCAGGGTCGTCCCATCGAATTCAGTCGGACGATGCCACAGCAGTGGCGTATGTGAACCATCAGGGTGGCACAAGGAGTCCAGCAGCTACGGCGGAGGCAGCAATGGTACTGCATTGGGTGGAACGTCACGTTCCGGCAATCTCCGCTGTTTACATTCCAGGTGTGGAGAACTGGCAGGCAGACATTCTCAGTCGCCAGACGCTGGACCAGGGAGAGTGGTCTTTCCACCCGGAGGTGTTCAATCAAATTTGCCGCAGATGGGGGATGCCGGACGTGGATCTCATGGCGTCCCGGTTCAATCACAAGATGGAAACCTTTGTGTCCAGAACGAAGGATCCGTTGGCAGTGGCCACGAACGCTCTGGTGGCCCCCTGGGGCCGTTACCACCTTCTGTACGCTTTCCCTCCGATAAAACTGCTTCCGCGATTGCTACGCAGGATAGTGGCGGAGGGGATACCAATAATCCTGGTGGCTCCAGATTGGCCTCGGCGCACTTGATACGCCGACGTGGTGCAAATGGTGGCAGGCGTCCCTTGGCGGCTCCCGCTGTGAGACGATTTTCTGTCTCAGAGACCCGTCTTGCACCCTGCCTTACCCTCGCCGGCTTTGACGGCTTGGCTATTGAGTCCCAGGTGCTAAGACAGGGGAGTCGCCGACTCCCTGATCCCTACTTTGTTAAAAGCTCGCAAGTGTACTTCTCGCAAGATTATCATTGTCATAACCCTCGCTCTTATGTCGTGTCTAGGGTCCTGACTTTTTTACAACAGGGCCTGAACCAAAAAAAAAACTGGCTTTGAGTACTCTCAAGGGCCAGATATCGGCTCTGGCGATTCTCTTTAAGAGAACTTTGGCTTCGCACTCGTTGATTCGTACCTTTGTACAAGGTGTGCGGCATGTGACGCCTCGGGTGAGGACTCCGATGGCTCCGTGGGATCTGAATTTGGTGCTTTCTGTTCTTCAAAAACCACCTTATGAGAATATCAGGGGAGATTTCCTTACAACTTCTGTCATGGAAGGTGGCCTTTTTAGCTGCCATCACTTCCGCCAGACGGGTGTCGGAATTAGCAGCACTATCGTGCACGTCTCCCTACTTAATCGTGCATAAGGATAAGGCGGTCTTGCGACCCTCTCCTTCCTTCCTTCTGAAGGTGGTTTCTCCTTTCAAATTAATGAAGATATTGTTCTGCCTTCATTGTGCCCTCGCCCATCGCACCCAAAGGAGTTTGAGTTGCATGCTTTGGACGGGATGAGGGCCTTACGGGTGTACTTGGCTGCTACAGCTTCTTTTCAAAAAGCTGAGGCCTTGTTTGTACTGCCAGAGGGCCCGCGCAAAGGATTGGCGGCCTCGTCGGCTACAATTTCTCATTGGATTAGAAAAACCGTGACCTATGCGTATTCTGTTCGGGGCAAGGTTCCCCCTTTCCAGTCACGGCTCATTCTACCCGGGCTGTTAGCACTTCCTGGGCTTTCAGACACCAGGCCTCGGTGTCACAGGTGTGCAAGGCGGCCACTTGGGCCTCGGTTCACACTTTCACTAAGTTTTATAAAGTTGATGTATTTGCATCTTCGGATGCTACTTTTGGCCACAAAGTTTTGCAGGCGGCAGTTTAGGCGCGTCTGGCGCCTTCTTAGAGGTTCAGTTGGGTACTGTTAGTGTTTTAACCCACCTTTCTTTTTGACACAGCTTGGGGACGTCCCCACACGTAATGGAGAAGCTGCGTCTGTCAGTGAACGATAGGAGAAAAAGGGATTTTATTAAAACTTACCGTAAAATCCTTTTCGCCGAGTTCACTGACAGACACAGCACCCACCCTTCTGTGCTCTGTTCTTGTACGGCCTGTGTACAAACTGAAGAGCTATGCTATGAGGGGGTTTTATGTGGGAAAAGAGGACGGCCCCCATGGGAGGGGCCAGCTGTTTCTTTTCCCTGCCTAGTTAACTCCTAGTGAGACCAGCATAAAACCCACACGTAATGGAGAAGCTGCGTCTGTCAGTGA
>BLSH010280739.1:35874-50721 GCA_018402905.1 Glandirana rugosa | reverse complement strand
TGGGGGGGGGGGGTCATCACTTTTCAAACTTCATGTTATCACTATTCACATATTCAATATATCTAACATGTCAAAACATTTTTAAGTGAAATATTATCTAATGTGCAATATTATTCAATAGATGGTGCAGCTGCGCATTGTATACATCCATACACACTCATTTCAAATCTGTGTCATTGTGCTTTATATCTATTGCTCCCCCCCCCCCCCCAAATTCCACTCCATCTCCCTCTCCCCCTAGTGAGCATCCAACCACTCTATTGCTGCCTTTGGAGTTTCGAAAAATCTTGTGTGATCCCCATCAATCACACATATTTTGCTGGGGAACAAGAGGCTAAATTTTAGTCCTTTATCTCGCAGTCTTTTGCGGACATCCGTAAAAGTTCTCCTTTGCGTTTGTATCTCAGGGGGGTAATCAGGAAAAAAGAGTAGTCTGGATTTCTCAAATTGCACCTCTTTCTTTATCCTGGCTGCCGACAGAATACGATCTCTATCTCTGTAGTTCAATAGCCGTATCAAAAACGGGCGAGGGAAAGCCCCTGGTTTTGCAGGGACAAGGGGACTCTATGGGCCCTCTCTACAACAAACATAGGTGTCTAAAACGGTAGTCAGGAGATGCTCTGCAAATTCAGCTGGATTACTGCCTTCCATGCGTTCCTGCAATCCCAATATACGCACGTTATTCCTCCTTAGGCGACTTTCTGTGTCTATCATTTTCACCTGAAGGGCCTGTACCTGGATCTGCAGTGCATGAATTTCTTTATTGTCTATTTTAACTATTTCCTCTACTGCACATTTTTCCACCTCTACCACCCTCTCTCTGAATTTATCCATATCCTGCCTTATTACACCAATGTCCACTGCCAGACTATCTAATTTCTCCATTAAAGTATCTTTACAAGTTGCAATAGCCTGCAGGATGTCTGTATTGTTAGGTGCATTTTTTATTTTACTCCCACCTGATGTCTCTATGCTGTCCACCATGCTTTCACCAGGCAGTTTTTTAGCAGTTTTAGCTCCTGTTGGAGATGGAGATGAGCATGGGGTACTTATGACTGCACTTGTATTTGGTGTAGTTTTGTTGGCTCGCGGCTTACCTGGCGCCATGTGATATTTCTGCGATATTTCTGCAATATTTCTGGTGCAAAAAGAAGTCGTCTTTTAGTCCCTTAGATCAGGTGTCTCTACCCCCAAGATGGGTCTATGGTAACAGAGAGAGACTAATGTAGCTGCAAAGGAGAAGCTGCACCGTTTCCGCTCATCCCACCACTGCTGACCATAGGCTGCTCCCAAGCTGGCATTTAAGACTGACTGGGGACAGTCAGCAGCTCACACCAATCAACCCAGGGCTGAACCATACCTCCGGGTCTAATCCCCGTCAAGCAGCTACATTAACCGCTACAACAACAGCTGCAGCGGCTCCGATCGTCCTCTCCTGATCTCTCCAGTCAACGGTTTCCCCTGCAGGTGTCCAGCCCTCCTGACGTCTAGACACTCTCGGCGCACTCCCAAGAATCAGGTGTCGGGTCTGGAAGGGCGGAGGGAGGAAACTCTCCATTCGCATGCTGGAAACTAGTAAAAGATGGAGCTCCGGCTCCTGGCGTCTACCGCCTCACACGTCCACCGCCCATCTTAAATCCATTCTGGAATAAGGCTGTAACATAACAAAATTTGGAAAAAGTGAAGCACTGTGAATACTTTCTGGATGCACTGTATACTCGTGTTCACTTTCAACTGGGAGAATTCAAAGCAGCAAGAACGGCTTATATGGTTTTCGTTTTGGAAAGTTCATTCATTTTGAAGTTGATAGTTAAAAGCAAATTCAATTTTGAAGTACTTTCGAACAACATTTGCCAAGTCACCTAATGTACTGAGAATTCAATAATCTACTAGGCCATGGCCAGCTTTACACAGGACACTGTTGCTAAGTAGGGTACAACTGGCCATAGACATAATCATTGATTGGATTGGTGATAATCTTCTTTCTGAGCTTTTGTGGATGAGCCAAAAGCAGCATGCTTTCAGATTGTTTGAGCTAGCATTGTAGAACTGTTTGAGAGGCTTCAGCCCTCCTTCATGTGCTTTTATGACCTCCTTCTGAACTGCATTTGACATTTAAAGTGAATATCAAGGCAGGAACTTTTTTTTCTAGCAGTTAGAGCCAATTCACTCCACATGCAGTCCAGTGTATTTTTCTGCATCAAAAATGCATGGAAAGTAGGTTATATGGTTTTCAATGGCATAGGTCACACCAGTGCAGTCAGTTCCAGGGCTTTCCAGCTTCAGAAAAAAAGTAGAACATGCTGCATTTTTCTTGCACTGGACTATACTGGAATACAATAAAATGCATCAAAAACGCACCGGAACGCGCCAAAAATCACACGTGCAAAAACACATCCGGAACGGATCTGGAGTGTGTTTTTGTGGTGTGAACCAACCCTAAAATATAAGTGCCGTCCGATTTTTTTTTTTCTTTCTTTTTATTGCTATCCAGGGCTTCGTTTGAAAGATTAATTTCCTGTCCTGTTGACAGTAGTGACACCTCACAAGAGGTCAGATAACATCTGCAACTCGAGTAGAGATGATTTTTGCATTTGCGAACAAAAGCTTATATACACTAGATACAGTTGTATGCAAACGTTTAGGAACCCCTGACAATTTCCAGGATTGTCATTTATAAATATTTGGGTGTTTGGATCAGCAATTTCATTTTGATCTATCAAATAACTGAAGGACACAGTAATATTTCAGTAGTGAAATGAGGTTTATTGGATTAACCGAAAATGCGCAATATGCATCAAAACGAAATTAGACAGGTGCATAAATTTGGGCACTCCAACAGAAAAATCACATCAATATTTAGTAGAGCCTCCTTTAGCAGAAATAACAGCCTCTAGACATTTCCTATAGCCTGTAATGAGTGTCTGGATTCTGGATGAATGTATTTTGGACCATTCCTCCTTACAAAACATCTCCAGTTCAGTTAGGTTTGATGGTTGCCGAGCATGGACAGCCCACTTCAAATCACCCCACAGATGTTCAAAGATATTCAGGTCTGGGGACTGGGATGGCCATTCCAGAACATTGTACTTGTTCCTCTGCATAAATGCCCAAGTAGATTTAGAGCAGTGTTTTGGGTCGTTGTCTTGTTGAAATATCCAGCCCCGGCGTAACTTCAACTTTGTGACTGATTCCTCAACATTATTCTCATGAATCTGCTGATATTGAGTGGAATCCATGCGACCCTCAACTTTAGCCAGATTTCCAGTACTGGCACTGGCCACGCAGCCCCACAACATGATGGAACCTCCACCAAATTTTACTGTGGGTAGCAAGTGTTTTTCTTGGAACGCTGTGTTCTTTTGCCACCATGCATAACGCCCCTTGTTATGACCAAAATGAAGCTGGCTTGTCCAAATGTGCGTTTGCATACCTCAAGCAACTCAGTTTGTGGCGTGTGTGCAGAAAAAGCTTCTTTCGCATCACTCTCCCATACAGCTTCTCCCTGTGCAAAGTGTGCTGAATTGTTGAACGATGCACAGTGACACCATCTGCAGCAAGTTGATGTTGTAGGTCTTTGGAGGTGGTCTGTGGGCTGTTTTTGACCGTTCTCACCATCCTTCACCTTTGCCTCTCTAATATTTTATGTGGCCAGCCACTTCTGGCCTTACCAAGAACTGTGCCTGTGGTCTTCCATTTCCTCACTATGTTCCTCACAGTGGACACTGACAGTTTATATCTCTGCGATAACTTTTTTTAGCCTTCCCCTAAACCATAATGTACAGGGTGGGCCATTTATATG
Organism: Glandirana rugosa; assembly: GCA_018402905.1. Classification (NCBI taxonomy): domain Eukaryota; kingdom Metazoa; phylum Chordata; class Amphibia; order Anura; family Ranidae; genus Glandirana; species Glandirana rugosa. The sequence goes on along the minus strand of BLSH010280739.1, from coordinate 46,919 downwards.
GATACACCTTAATAAAATGGGAATGGTTGGTGATATTAACTTCCTGTTTGTGGCCCATTAGTATATGTGAGGGGGGAAACTTTTCAAGATGGGTGGTGACCATGGCGGCCATTTTGATGTCGGCCATTTTGAATCCAACTTTTGTTTTTTCAATAGGAAGAGGGTCATGTAACGCATCAAACTTATTGGGAATTCACAAGAAAAACAATGGTGTGATTGGTTTTAACGTAACTTTATTCTTTCATGAGTTATTTACAAGTTTCTGACCACTTATAAAATGTGTTCAATGTGCTGCCCATTGTGTTGGATTGTCAATGCAACCCTCTTCTCCCACTCTTCACACACTGATCGCAACACTGCAGGAGAAATGCTAGCACGGCTTCCAGTATCCGTAGTTTCAGGTGCTGCACATCTCGTATCTTCACAGCATAGACAATTGTCTTCAGATGACCCCAAAGATAAAAGTCTAAGGGGGCCATTCAACTGGATATGCGAAATTGCTACATGATGATGTGTTTCCCTCTTTATGCACTGAAGCTGGCACGTTCCCTGAGTTTTTCCAGCAAGATGGTGCACCACCACATTATGGGTGTCAGGTCCGAGCATTCCTAGATGAACAGTTTCCTGGAAAGGGGATTGGTCGTCGTGGGCCAGTTGAATGGCCCCCAAGGTCTCCCGATCTGACCCCCTTAGACTTTTATCTTTGGGGTCATCTGAAGGCAATTGTCTATGCTGTAACGATACGAGATGTGCAGCACCTGAAACTACTGATATTGGAAGCCTGTGCTAGCATTTCTCCTGCGGTGTTACGATCAGTGTGTGAAGAGTGGGAGAAGAGGGCTGCATTGACAATCCAACACAATGGACAGCACATTGAACACATTTTATAAGTGGTCAGAAACTTGTAAATAACTCATGAAAGAATAAAGTTAGGTTAAAACCAAGTACGCCATTGTTTTTCTTGTGAAATTCCCAATAAGTTTGATGTGTCACATGACCCTCTTCCTATTGAAAAAACAAAAGTTGGATTCAAAATGGCCGCCATGGTCACCACCCATCTTCAAAAGTTTCCCCCCTCACATATACTAATGTGCCACAAACAAGAAGTTAATATCGCCAACCATTCCCATTTTATTAAGGTGTATCCATATAAATGGCCCACCCTGTAGAACAATCTTTGTTTTCAGGTCATTTGAGAGTTGTTTTGAGGCCCCTATGTTGCCACTCTTCAGAGGAGAGTCAAAGAGAACAACAACTTGCAATTGGCCACCTTAAATACCTTTTCTCATGATTGGATGCACCTGTTTATGAAGTTCAAGGCTTAATGAGCTCACCAAACCAATTGTGTGTTCCAATTAATCAGTGCTAAGTAGTTACAGGTATTCAAATCAACAAAATGACAAGGGTGCCCAAATTAATGCATCTGTCTAATTTTGTTGTGATGCATATTGCACATTTTCTGTTAATCCAATAAACCTCATTTCACTACTGAGATATTACTGTGTCCTTTAGTTATTTGGTAGATCAAAATGAAATTGCTGATCCAAACGCCCAAATATTTATAAATGACAATCGTGGAAATTGTCAGGGGTTCCTAAACTTTAGCATACAACTGTAGCACTCTAGACCAGCCTTTTTCAACCAGGGTGCCTTCAAGTGTCTTCAGGGGTGCCTTGCCAAAAAACCTAGAAATTGCCCAAAAACTGTATACAAAGCCAGTAGGTGGATCAAGCCTGCCAATTAGTTACACAAAGCCACAGGTTTTCATTGTGCACCATTACAACCTTCTATTCGACAGTGTCCTAACAACCAATGATGTCATTATTTAATAAGGACGTCAGGCAATTGCCCCTCCCATGTCCCTCTCCTTCAGCACCAGGGTCACATTAGCTAAGTGAGGGAGAAGAGAAACATTGGAATACTACTCAGGAAGAATAAATCGCCATTAATGTTGGGTGTCCTACGCATGTGGATGTTGCTACATTATGCAAAACTATTAGTTTATTTTTTTTAAATTTTAGAATGGGGTGCCTTGGCTGAAAAAGGATGAGAAACACTGCTCCAGACAACTTTCAAATCCTTGTCTATTACTCGTATTTTGCCATCTGATCTCAATTTCTTGGTCTTCAACTTTTATGACATATTTAACAAACTGCAAGGCTACAAGCCACACCGCTCCAGGTGAGATAAGATGACCTTCTCTCCACAGGTGCTAGTTCAGTCCGTCATCTGGAGATGCGCATGTAGAAAAGTATGGATAACCACACTGGAGTTTGAAGGACTTTTTAGTATTTATTGAAGAATAAAATCCATCAAAAAATCTTGTTCAGACACAGGTACAGATGTGGCAACAATAGATTGACATGTTTCACAAAATCACATTCGCTTACTGATAATCTGTAGAACACTACTCTCTGGAAGCATTATAAAGCCAAATAAACAGCTGCAGAGACTTGTTTTTCTAATTGTGCTCATTAACCCTTACCATGCGATACCTGCTCCAAAGAAAAAAGTGGGAACAGATTCTGCATGGCAAAAAACACATAAAAGCATGATAAAATAAAATTATATATGCATACAAGATCCATATATACGTTAAAAGGATATGTGTGAATGAGTCCAATGCGTGCTGACTCAACTGGTATAAGGCACACACCATACATGGACAAGAGAGACATAATTACTTTTTTTGATCCTGCCAATATTCGAAGCAAACGATCTAAAAACGTCTCTCGTTCCATAAACAGCCACTAATGAATTGAATTATGTTTAGAGATACAGGCATATGAAAACTAATTAAAAAAATCAAGTAGAACATTAATAATAAATAAATGAAATGTTGAAAAATCAATCCCGGTTACTCTATTATTTAGTTGTGGCTATTGGCAAGTGGCTACCTTATCTAAATATTGCATATTAGACATAACAGCCTTTTATTTCAAGGGGAAATAAAAGAATATAGATCAAAGCTGGAGACTCTGAATATTATTTAAAGGAGCAGACACTGACAAAGGAGACTAGAAAAACCTACAGCTAGTGGGACCAAAACCCTAACATGGGATGCGACACACCACCACTAATACAAGCATGCAAGATCATAAAACATGTTAAAAAAAACATGACAATAAGAACTACCTATTCTCATAGTATTGTGTCACATCCCATTCAAAGTTGACCCCCCGGTATCCTGCTCCTCAATTTAAATATCCAGAAGACTTCACTTCTACATAAAAGACGAAAAGTGTCACCTCCTCTGGGGGGAACATTGACTTTGTCAAAAACTTGTACCTGCACTAAAGAAGGGTCGCCTTCATGCATATTATTGAAACGGCGTGCTACATTAGTGGATTTCTTAAGTCTAATATTAGATACGTTTTTATAGTCCCTGTTGTCTACATTGGAGCGAAACCTGTCGCCCTGTAATATGTGCGGGCAGCAGGGACAATCCCGGGCTCCACACTTATAATTGCCCTTACAATGTCGCCAGGTCACAGATTTTTCCGACCTACCCTTGTCCACAAAATGGTTGGGTGACAGCTGACTTCCCAGAGTTATTACATCTTCTTTACGTATATATGGATCTTGTATGCATATATAATTTTATTTTATCATACTTGTGTGTTTGTTGCCATGTGGAATCTGTTCCCACTTTTTTCTTTGGAGCAGGTATCGCATGGTAAGGGTTAATGAGCACAATTACAACAAGTCTCTGCAGCTATTTATTTGGTTTTATAATGCTTCCAGAGAGTAGTGTTCTACAGATTATGAGTAAGCAAATGTGATTTTATGAAACATGTCAATCTATTGTTGCCACATCTGTACCTGTGTCTGAACAAGATATTTTGATGGATTTCATTGTTCAATAAATTCTACGAATTCCTTCAAACTCCAGTGTGCGGTTATCCATAATTTTCTACATGTTCAACTTTTATGAGTTTGGGTGATCTGACTGTGGATAGTTTGGAAGAAACCTGAGCAATATTAGGATAGTCTTGTTGTGCTTGCCTGCCTGATTATCTCCCCCGATATATGTAGTTACGTTAAGTAATACATTGAGAATCGCCGAGCTGTGATGAGGTAATCAACGAATTAAATGCTGCTGCTTAATAAAAAAAAAAAAGTGTGAACAAATTCAACAATGTTTACAGCAGCGCAATCTCCAGATAAATATATATATATATATATATATACAACACAATAAAGTGCAAGTGCATATAAAATTAAGTTGAATTTAACAGTCCAAAAAGTCCATTGGCTCACACAGTGTTGAATATAATCCGACACCAATAACTGTTCCTCCACCGATGTGCAAAAGTGCAAATAACACCCAAATTTACTGAGGCTCACCAGATGTCCAGTAAGAATTAGCTTATTCAAAGAGAATCACTCAGAATGTGACCCACAAGCATCAGCCTCCACTCCAGGTGTCCAGTGATTTCAGCTTAAGGATATCTCCATATAGGACAAACTAGCATAAGCTTCCACTCCCCGATTTCCAGGCATACAAGCAAAAAAACAATTTAAAACCACTCTTTTATTTTAAAACTATTGCGCTTACATTCATTAAAATTCAAGATCGCTTGTGTACAATCATATGCGGTCTGTTACCGTTCGCGTTCAATCAGCATCCATCTGACACTTTGACACATCTGGCAAACATCCAGCTAGGCCTGGGGTCGTCGTATAGCCACGCCCCTAACATTTTGTCATATCCGACTTGATCACAAGGGTGGCCATGCAACGAGGTGACTCAACTTAAATATGCACTCCAAACTGTGCACCAGATTGCGTCTCTCATCTGTTGCTCTGCCAAATACAGAGCATGCAGATGTCCAACTGTGCAGTTTACCCTATGTTCTACTGAAGGAAAATGATTCGTATGGTCCATTAACACTAGCCATGCTGATACTAATTATATCCACATACCCTTGATCCACTCTAGTGAGTGAGGGTCCTATATAGGTCCCAATGGGCACAGGCAAGATAGTAGAAATGACCTGGGTATTTACTAGATTATAATATCATATTGATCTCTATCATGTGATGTTACAGAGCCATATTACAGCTTTACATACTACCACAAATTTGTTACATATTACATAATGCATGAAATATATATACCCCTATTTAAAATTGATCTTTCTAGACAAAATAAGGAACCTCTGAAAGCTTAAATATGTGCTTCACACTGCCGACCAGATGGCATCTCTCATCTGCTGCTCTGCCAAATACAGGGCATGCAGATGACCAACTGTGCATTTAACCCTATGTTCTACTGAAGGAAAATGATCCATGTGGTCCATTAACCCTAACCATGTTGATACTAATTGAATCCACATACCCTCGATCCACTGTAGTGAATAAGGGTCCTGGATAAAATAGAAAAAGACACTCAAAAAAAGTAAAAAAATGTAATAGGGATTTAGCAGATTTTAGAACTAATGAAATATATGCCTGGAAACTTGACCTCAATGGTAGTTTGCAAGATAATAAAACTGACAATGAGTTCCCTGATATGAATCCACCAATTAAGCAATCTAATGATCGAGATAATTCAATATCATGTGGGAATATTGGGCCCCAGAATCCACCTCATAAAGATAGACATAATAGACCATCTCAAAGTTATCATCCTGTTACTCCCTATAGATCAGGTAAACCGCCGGTCTATCAAATTCGGGACTCTTCAAGGGATGGTGGTTGGAGGGGAAGACCCCAGGGTGGATACACTAGGGGCCACCAAATTAGGGACAGTAGGGGTCCCATAGGGGCCTCTTATCAACCTATTCCTACTAGTAATTACTATCAACCACTGGAGTATTAGTCAGATCATTCACAGGTGAATGACACACATTTTTTAGGGAGAGGAAGGGGACGGGGAAGAGGAAGGAACCGCCCCACCAGTTACAGGCATCGGAGACAGAGGAGATATTGCAGATTACGAGAGAGGAGGAGGGGTTGCAGAGCAGGTAGAAGGCTCCAACTCAAAAAAAAGTAGGAGGGATTAAAAGGCCAGGGCATTTTCAATTTAAGTCAAATAGAATTAACAGAGAAAGAAATGCATATACTAGATCTAGGTTTAAAATGTGCTCCAAGATGTTCTATTAACAAGTTTAACACTTATATAGATACGCACAAATATATCAGAAAATTTAACTTGAAAACGTATTTTCTCAAAGATCCCATTTCTTCCATTAGTAATAGAGTGGTTAACACCAATGGTGTAGATAGTGGGCTTAAAAATCAATATGGAATCCCCCGGTAACAAATAATCATTGTGTGGAAGTGTTCAAAAATTTGGTCCTGCATGACCTGGAAAACATTTACCCTAAAAAGGGAGTGAACCCTAGACACATAAAAGAAGGGATAGGGAAACTGGAAGCATGTAAAGACATCATTATAAGATAGCAGATAGAGGGGGGCGGTGGTGATTATGGATAGGCGATTCTATCTGGATCAGTTGACAGAAATGCTTTCAGACAGGCATACTTATGATAGGCTGATGAGAGTTCCCACCAGGATATATAAGGAACAGCTGAAAGCATTAGTGGATTTTGGAGGAAGGACTCGGGTACTAAATAAAAAAGAACAACGTTATTTTGTACCGAGTGCCTGCAGAATACCTATCATATACGCGCTCCCCAAAATCCATGAGGATGCTAACTGTCCACCACCCAGACCTATTGTCAATGGCATAGGGTCAGTTTCCGTGAGATTAGGTGAATACCTGGACAAGTTCTTACAGCCAAGTGTCCTCGAGACAAGAGCATACTTGAAGGACACTGAGTAATTCTAGTGATTAAGGACATCAACTTGGACAATAGTGGGCCTACATATTTAATGACAGCTGACAATGCGTCATTGTACACTAACATTACGCATGATGACGCAATGTTAGCATTAAATTGGGCCCTGAGCAAAAGACAGGATATCCCTATGTAGAGTTTTTTTTTTTTTTTGTTTTTTTTTGCACAAATCCTTAGATTTTTGTTTAGGCCATAATTATTTTTGGTTTCGTAACTCCTTTTATACTCAATGCAACAGTTTCTATGGGAGCCAAATCGGCACCCGGTTTAGGGAATATTTTTATGGTGGAATGGGAGGACAGATATGTCTTCGGTGACTTTAGACCTGAACTCTGATTTTATCAGAGATTCATTGATGATCTGTTCTTCATCTGGCAAGGGTCGTTGGAATCCCTAGAACAGTTCATGTGCCATTTGAACAACAACCAGAACAATATCAGGTTGGATTACCAATATAGTCAGGAAGAGATTAATTTTTTGGATCTGGTGATATTCAGGGTGGATGATGCCCTAGCAACAAGAGTATATTTCAAACCAACTGACAGAAATAGTTATTTGGCTATCAGGAGCGGGCATCATCCATCCTGGTTAAGGAACATTCCGAGAGGGCAACTCACACAGATTAAAAAGAATTGTACCCTGGATGCTCATTTTCTGGAGCAATCTAGGTTAATCAAAAATACGTTTGTGCAGAAAGGGTATTCTGAAGTACAATTAGATAAAGAGATTTGTAGAATGCTCGAAACTCCAAGAGACAACCTCTTGGAAGTTGATCGGAGGATCTCCAATGAGGATAATGTAAAACAATGGAGTTTCATATCAGACTTTAATTGTCAATACCGAGAGGTAGAGCAAATATTTAATAAGCGCTGGCATATACTATTAATGGACAGGGTTCTTGGATCTGTTCTACCAAGCAAGCCTAGTTTTGGAGACAACTTGGTAGAAAATATTTTGGACCCCCTCCCCATCCGGTGTATCTCTTTGGCCTAAAAGAAAAGGTTTCCTACCATGTGGCAAGTGTAAAGCCTGTATGTACACTACTAGTCCTAGAGGAACCCGTACATCATATACAACCAATACAGGTAGGGAGCAGGAGATTAAACAATTTATCATGTGTGATACTACACATGTGGTATATGGATTGTGTCCATGTGGCCTAATGTAAGTTGGCCGTACAAAGATGGCCCCTAAAGTTCACACTAGAGAACACGTCAATAATATTCTTAAAGTATATAAAGATCATAGCATGTCTCTACATTATAGACCGGTACATGCCAAGGACCCCTCCTCACTTCAATTTTGGGGCATTGAAAAGGTTTTGCCCAACTGGAGGGGATCAAATAGTTAGAGAACTCTCTAAGAAAGAGACCCGGTGGATTTATTTTTTGCAAACTATGATTCCGAATGGGTTGAATGTTGAATTGAACCTAAATTGCTATATTAGTGACACCTAAATAATGATGGTGCTGGTCATAGGAACTAAACTCATTGGCTCTAGATAGTGATGCCTAAACAGTGATGGTGCTGGTCTTCTGGTATTAATAACAATACGAGCTCTTAATATGGACCTATACTTGTGGAACCAGTTTGAATATAAGTAGGAAGGCCAGTGGGCTGGCCTGAATTTATGGGAGGAGCCCGGAGGGTATTTAAGCACCCTCACTCTCCAGGCTCTTTGTCGGTTCCAGTGCACGATAGCACATGTTACTGGGCCGGCTCTCCCCAGCTCATGTTTGTGAGTCTGTGCATTCCATTACCAGCTCGCTCGCTCGCTGTTGCAGGTAGGATTCTAATCCTTTCATTTCATACGCTATGTTACAATCCGTTATGTTTCCTATCCTGCATCTCCTTTTGCACTTAGCTGCCCCCAAGTTGGTGTCATTCGTGGCCTGACATCATACGGCACAGGCATGGTAGATTTGAAAGTTTCCCTCTGCCTATTTTACGATACATTCTCAGAGCCAAGCCTCGAGCCACTGTCGGCCGTTATCCAATATCACTCGATGCAGGCTTTGTTGCTCACAGCATTCACTGTCTATGGGGGTTGCCATTGCATCCATTGGGTGATTGGCATGTATTGTTTGCACAGCTTCTGTGGCTGATTGAGGTGGTAATTGGACCCACCTGGGCCTTGGCTGCACTCAATTAGCCTCGGGGGTTAGGTGGTGTTCAGTTGAAGCCATTTCAAACTCGTATGAGATTAAATTCATGCATGCTACAACCAATTCGTATCGATCATACCATTCACCTCACAATCGATTTGTACCGAATCCATTGCATACTCACCACAATCTGATTCGAGCCTAGTCACAACGGTTTGTATCAGATGCATCACACATACCGAGTCGCATCGGACCATGTCACTTACTCTCTCCTTTTTATTACCCGATCTACCAATTCGTATTGGTTCATGCCTTCCCTTCAACCGATTTTAATCGGTTCACGTTATTTTTCTTGACTACCGATTGTTGCATCGGTGCATTTTCTACCCCACAAACGATCCCTGTCAGATACTTGCCACAGTCCAATATGTACCTAGTTTCCAATTCATACCGGTCATGTTGTTTACCCAGTCCATGTTATCTTCCCGATGGGTTACCCTTCCTGCCGACTCGCATCAGTTCATACCGTTTTTCACTACCAAATTGCATCGCTTCATGTCATTTCTTACTACCAAATCGCATCGCTTCATGTCATTTCTTACTACCAAATCGCATCGATTCATGTCATTTCTTACTACCAAATCGCATCGCTTCATGTCATTTCTTACTACCGAATCGCATTGATTCATGTCATTTCTTACTACCAAATCGCATCGATTCATGTCATTTCTTACTACCAAATCGCATTGCTTCATGTCATTTCTTACTACCAAATCGCATCGCTTCATGTCATTTCTTACTACCAAATCGCATCGATTCATGTCATTTCTTACTACCAAATCGCATCGCTTCATGTCAGATTCCACTACCGATTCTCAGCGCTTTGTGGTGTTTTCTACTACCGATTAGCATCGGTTCACGCCACTTCCTACTACCGATTCATGTAATTTCCTATTTCTCATGTTGGTTCGTCATTCCACTACCGAGTCGCATGGGTTCATGTCAGCTCCCGCTACCGAGTCGCATGGGTTCATGTCAGCTCCCGCTACCGAGTCGCATGGGTTCATGTCAGCTCCCGCTACCGAGTCGCATGGGTTCATGTCAGCTCCCGCGTCGCATGGGTTCATGTCAGCTCCCGCTACCGAGTCGCATGGGTTCGTCAGTTCCGCTACCGAGTGGCATGGGTTCATGTCAGTCCTCGCTACCGAGTCGCATGGGTTCATGCCAGTCCCCGGTACCGAGTCGCATCGGTTCATGTCAGTCCCCGGTACCGAGTCGCATCGGTTCATGACTGTTCCTTCTACCAATTCGCATCGCTTCATGTCATTTCTTACTACCAAATCGCATCGCTTCATGTCAGTTCCTATTGCTGACGCATGTCAGTTCATGTTATTCCACTACCGATTTTCAGCGCTTTGTGTTATTTTCTACTACCGATTAGCATCGGTTCACGCCACTTCCTACTACCGATTCATGTAATTTCCTATTACTCGTGTTGGTTCATGTCATTCAACTACCGAGTCGCATCTGTTCATGCCAGTCCCCGGTACCGAGTCGCATCGGTTCATGCCAGTCCCCGGTACCGAGTCGCATCGGTTCATGCCAGTCCCCGGTACCGAGTCGCATCGGTTCATGCCAGTCCCCGGTACCGAGTCGCATCGGTTCATGACCGTTCCTTCTACCGATTCGCATCGGTTCATGTCAGTCCCTACTACCGATTCGCATCGGTTCATGACCGTTCCTTCTACCGATTCGCATCGGTTCATGTCAGTCCCTACTACCGATCCGCATCGGTTCATGACCGTTCCTTCTACCGATTCGCATCGGTTCATGATCGTTCCTACTACCGATTCGCATCGGTTTATGATCGTTCCTACTACCGATTCGCATCGGTTCATGACCGTTCCTTCTACCGATTCACATTGGTTTATGATCGTTCCTACTACCGATTCGCATCGGTTCATGACCGTTCCTTCTACCGATTCGCATTGGTTTATGATCGTTCCTACTACCGATTCGCATTGGTTCATGACTGTTCCTACTACCAATTTGCATTAATTATGTTAGTGTCATGCCGCTAATTATCCTCAATTTATCTATCGATTTGCATCGGCTCATGTTATTTCCTACCACA
>BLSH010280739.1:21512-31646 GCA_018402905.1 Glandirana rugosa | reverse complement strand
GCCTCGACCCCTGCCGGTACTCCGGTCATTCCTTCCAGATCACAACAGCTTCAGCAGCATCTCAGCATGCAGTATCAGACCATGTAATCAATTAATTAGGCAGATTGTAGTCCGGTTGCTTGGCTAGATACATTCCAAAGCCTCAGTTGGAGATGGCACAAGCCTTCGCCAAGCTTGCTCATCGATCATTATACCAATTAAGGACTACTTCCCTAAACGGCATATTTTTGCCCCCTTCTCTTGGCATACCGACCAGATGACCAAGGCACACCTCAGGTCTATTTATGTTGTAAGTCTTGTTGCGTGTTTATGTGATCCACATCTATCTTCGGTCAGAGGGCCACGACCATAAGTAGGAAGGCCAGTGGGCTGGCCTGAATTTATGGGAGGAGCCCGGAGGGTATTTAAGCACCCTCACTCTCCAGGCTCTTTGTCGGTTCCAGTGCACGATACCCTCCCTCCCATCCCCTTTTTTCAAGGCTTTTCTCAGCACATTCTTCTCCATTATTACCCATTACTTATATAGGGTATGCCCCCTTCTCTTGGCATACCGACCAGATGACCAAGGCACACCTCAGGTCTATTTATGTTGTAAGTCTTGTTGCGTGTTTATGTGATCCACATCTATCTTCGGTCAGAGGGCCACGACCATAAATATATTTATGAGCAGTATTAGTAATATATGTAATAACAGTTTTCATTTAATTGTATTTATGAACATCTTTAGTAATATATGAGGTCTATGTTATGGTGGTATGAATTATCAGGGTAGGTTAACCACTTCAGCCCCAGAAGGATTTCCAGCTTTAGGACCGGAGCACTTTTTTCAATGTGGCACTGTGCCGCTTTAACTGGTAATTGCGCGGTCATGCAATGCAGTGCCCAAACAAAATTTGCGTCCTTTTTTTCCCACAAATAGAGCTTTCTTTTGGTGGTATTTGTTCACCACTGCACTTTTTATTTTTTGCGATATAAACAAAAAAATAACGGAAATTTTGAAAAAAATGATATTTTCAACTTTGTTATTACAAAAACAATAAACGAAATTTTAGTCATAAATTTTTGCCAAAATTCATTTAGCCACATGTCTCGGGTAAAAAAAAAGTCAATTAGCGTATATTGCTGTGCGCAAAAGTTATAGCGTCCACAAACTAGGGTACATTTTCTGGAATCTCCGCAGCTTTTATTTTACACATATAGTTACATAGACAGTGAGGCTGGAAAAAGACACGAGTCCATCAAGTCCAAAGCATGTGTGTGTTTTTATGTCAGTATTACGTTGTATATCCCCCAATGTTGTGGTCCCTTAGGTCTGCATCTAATAGTTTTTTGAAATTATCTATACTACCAGCAGAAACCACTGTTTTTGGAAGAGAATTCCACATTTTCACTGCTCTTACCGTAAAGAAACCCCTACGCATCTTAAGGTTAAACCGCCTTTCTTTCATTCTCAGTGAATGGCCACGTGTCTTTGGGTTTTCCCTTGCGCTGAATAGTTTTGCCCCTATAGTGGGGTCACCAGTACGGTATTTGTACATTGAAATCATATCCCCTCTCAAGCGTCTTTTCTCCAGAGAGAAGATGTTCAGTGCTTGTAATCTTTCCTCATAACTTAGGTCTTCTAATCCCTTAACGAACTTTGTTGCCCTTCTCTGAACCCTTTCCAATACCAGGACGTCCTTCCTGAGGACTGGTGCCCAGAACTGGACGGCATACTCCAGGTGCGGCCTCACCATGGACTTGTATAGTGGGAGAATTATTGATTTATCCCTGAAGTTAATCCCTTTCTTGATGCATGCCAACACTTTGTTAGCTTTGCTTGCAGCAGCTTGGCATTGCATGCCACTGCTGAGCCTGTTCTCTACTGGGATCCCTAGGTCCTTTTCCATCCTCGATTCCCCCAGGGGCTCTCCCCCTAGTCAGTAGTTTGCATTCATGTTCTTGGTACCCAAATGCATTAACTTACATTTTTCTACGTTAAATCTCATTTGGTCATTTGGGAAGGGGGGGGGGGGTGGTTGTGCTATCTGGGCATTCCATGACCTTTTTATGACCTCCAAAACTGTGATATGGAGTGAGGAGTAAAATCACCTTTTTGTGCACCTAGAAAGCCTGGAGGCGGTGATTGGATTTTGGGATCCCGTACACGGCTAGACTGCCAGAAAGTCTCACATATGTGGTATCCCCGTATTCAGAAGAAGCAGCAGAATGTATTTTGGGGTGTAATTTCACATATAGCTATGGCATGTTCAAGCAACATATTATTTAGTGACAACTTTGTGAAAAAACAAAAAGAACTTGTGGCAAAATATAAAGTATTCCATGGACTCAACATGGCTCTCAGCAGATAGCTTGGGGTGTCTACTTTCCAAAATGGGGTCATTTGGGGGGGTTTATGGGTAGTATGGGATGAAGGCATACATTTTCGCCCTTAGAAATGCTGAAGGGGGTGATTGGTTTTCGGGGTCCTGTATGCGGATAGACTCTCAAAAAGTATCCCCATACTCATGAGAAGCAGCAGAATGTATTTTGGGGGTATAATTCCACACATACCCATGGCATGTGTGAGCAAAATATCATTTCAGTGACAACTTTGTGTAATTTTTATTTTTTTTTTGTCATTTTTCAATCACTTATGACAAACAAATAAAATATTCCATGGACTCAACATGCCTCTCAGAAAATAGTTTGGGGTGTCTACTTTCCAAAATGGTGTCACTTGGGGGGGCTTTGAACTGTCCTGGCATTTTATGCCCAACATCACCCACTCTTCTAACCACTTGAACCAACAAGTCTTTTCTGACACTTTTTGTTTACATGAAAAAATACTTTTTTTTGCTAGAAAATTACTACAGATTAAAATAGTGGGTGTTACAATTTTTTTTTCACTAAGTATTTGCGCAGCGATTTCTCTTGTGTTCACTGACAGACGCAGCCCTTCAATGACAAGTGGGGTTATATGCACATCCTACTAGGAGTTGACTAGGCAAATAGAAAGAAAGCAAGCTGGCCCCTCCCAGGGGGCCGTCCTCTCTCTCCCATATAACCCCCCTGCTCTGCTTAGCATATCAGTTTTATTATGCCTAGTGCAAGGAGTTAGACCTGGCTCCCTTATGGGACCTGTGGTTCATCTTTTTTGCTACCGCTTTTTTATTTTTTTCAAGCTATCTGATGAAGACTGCTATCAAGAAGTCGGCTGGGGCATAGAGGATAGCTAGAATCCTGCACTTTCCCCAGCACGGCCAACTGATGCGAGCTAGTCCTAAGCCTTGGCGGGGCCCGCCGCATCATGCCCGTTCCGTGCGGGCGGCCAGTGGGTGACCCCCACTTGCGCCCGGTGATCGGACTTGGTTCCTGTCCAGGGGCCTATGGCCTGCAGCATCCCTCTCCGGCATAGGAGGAAGGTCTGCGACTGGGTGGCTACCCGCTGCGCCCGTCGGACTGGTGAGTGACCCCCTCTCTTCCCCCCTGGGGGCACGGAGGGGGGGTGCTGGGCATATTTTATCGTTTTGGCCGGCCGGTGGAGGGTGTTCGCTGGGCTAGTGCCCCCCTGGGTGTCCTCGCCCCCCTCCTACACCCCCTCCTCTCCCCGCACCCCGTTCATGCCACACCTCGTGCGTTCGTACCACCATGCGGCGATCCGCCGCCATTTTGCGGCGTGTCGCCGCCATTTTGCCGTAGCCGTGGCCATTTTGCTGATGATTTCCCTCTAGTGCCAGCGGCGGCCATTTTGCTGTAGTCTACAGGCTTTGGCCTCTTGTGGACGTTTTCGGTGGTCATATTGGATGTCCCTGGAGAAGTAAAAAACGTGCTGCTGCCGTTTTTGCTTCCCCTTTCGCTTGGGATAGCGTGGCTGACTACAGACGGCGCAGGCTTCTTACTGGCCGTCCTTAAGCACTCCTGCTAGGAGCAGCGATTGTGGCCAAAACAGCAAGTATAGCTGGGCTCTCCCTGGGGTGCTGGTAGTGGTGGGTGCAGTCCTCCTGGGGTCTCCTTGGCGTTCTGTGGGGTGGCGGTGGGGCTGCATTGTGGGGGTGTCAGGTCATTTTCTATTTTTGACTGTCAGTTCCGGTGGTACGATGGTAGATGACCCTGCAGGTCCTTCTGAGGAGGAGTCAGCGGCAGCGCAACCTGCGCTGGGGACACTGGTGTCCCTGGACCAGCTGAGAGCAGTGTTTGGGAATTTCTTCCCCGGGTGGGGTCGAGCAGCACTCTGGGGGCCCCTAAAAAGCGTCCGCCTCCCCCTTGTTCCTCAGGGGAAGAGTCCGGACCGGAAACGGCTTCGGGGGTCACGGGGACCCCCGTGGAACTCTCAGGGGGTGAACTAGTCCCCTCGGATGGCGAAGAGGACCAGGGGGCCTCGGTTGCGCGCGAAAAAGCGCTGGTGGCCGCACTGATTACTAATATCCGTGCATCCTTGCGACTGGACCAAGCAGGGGAGTCGCAAGTGTCCGCATATGTTTGCGGGTCTGCTAGGCCACCTAGGTCGCCTAAGGCTTATCCTTATGATCACTTTTTTGACCACCTGGTCTATCAGGAATGGCAGCGTCCGCAGAATTCCTTCGCCCTACCTAAACGTTTCGCTATACGCTATCCCTTTGAGAATAGTTTTTTGAAGAAGTGGGCATCCCCCACAGTGGACCCTCCGGTGGCTCGCCTGAACGAGGCAACGACCATTGCTTTGGAAGGGTCACCCTCGTTTAAGGACCCAGCCGATGGGCGGACGGAGGCGGTGTCAAAGGCACTTTTCCTTTTGGCAGGATCAGCCATGAGGCCGGCCCTGGCGTCAGCCATGGCGGCGCAATATCTGTCTGAATGCATGGCGGAGCTGCAGAATGATTTGGACTATGGCAGGATGCTTGAGGCGTCGCAGAAAGCAGACCATTTGTTTTCAGGGTCTTCGGTACCTGTGTGATGCAGCTCTGGACCTGCTTCCCATGTGGTCAAAAATGTCTGTTTTTGCAGTCATTATCAGACGAGTTCTCTGGTTACGTTCGTGGTCGGGTGACGACGCGTCCAAGAAGGGTCTTGCGGATCTTCCCTTTCAGGGTGGTCGTCTCTTTGGGCCACAGTTGGATGAAATCATCAAGGATTTCACTGGAGGGAAACGTACTTTTCTTCCGGAGCCCAGGCGGCGGGAGTTCCGCCGCAAGCAGGGTCCTGCCTCTTTGGGTCAGAAGAGGTTTTTTCATGCCCCTGGCGCAGGGGGCAAGGGGTCGAGGCCCGGCAAGCCTGCCGCAGGGGCCGGTAAATGACCCTGGCAACGCAAGAACGAAAAGACAGAGGACAAGCCCTCCTCTGCATGATGGGTTGACGTCTTCTGGGGTCCGCAGACAGATGGACTGCCCGCATTTCCGACCGGTGGGTGCAGGAAGTGGTGTCCTCCGGGTTCAGAATAGAGTTCAGTACTCTACCTCTAGACAGGTTCTTCCCATCGAACTTGAGACTCCCTCAGGGGCATCGGGAGGCCCTCCTAAGGGCTGTTCAGCACTCTCCGACCAGGGTGTGATCGTGCCAGTGCCTCAGTTGGAAAGGTTTCACGGGTTCTACTCCAACCTATTCGTGGTCCCCAAAAGGGGGGGGGGGGGTCAGGCCAGTTCTGGACCTAAAGGCGCTAAACCACTTTGTGAAAGCGCAAAAATTCCAGGATGGAATCTGTTCATTCGGTCGTGGCCGCCCTGCACCAAGAGGATTTCATGGCGTCCCTGGATATCAGGGACGCGTACCTCCATGTTCCCATTTGTCCCCGGCACCAGCGTTTCCTGCGCTTTGCGGTGGGAGATCTCCATTACCGTTTCGTGGCACTTCCCTTCGGTCTGGCCTCGGCTCCTCGGGTGTTCACCAAGTTGGTGGCCCCGGTGATGGCGCTACTGAGGCAGAGAGGCATTGCGGTGGTAGCATACCTAGACGACCTGCTCCTGAGAGCGGAGTCTGCTTCGGCTCTGGAGGAGAATGTGGCTATCGCCATGACCTCGTTAAAGGACTTCGGCTGGCTGATCAATCTGCAGAAGTCAACGGTAACACCGTCCTGTCGTCTGGAATATCTGGGTCTGATTCTGGACACGGAGCAGGCGAAGGTGGTTCTTACCTCCGGCCAAGTTACTGACACTGCAAGCAGCGGTGCGAACCCTGCTGTCATGCCGGTGGTCCTCCTTACGGTTCTGTATGCGGGTGTTGGGGCTCATGGTTTCAGCCTTTGAGGCGGTACCCTACGCCCAGAGTCACACTCGGCTCCTTCAACGAGCGATTCTGTCTCAGCGGGACAAGTCTTCACTGTCCTTGGACCAGCTGATCAGATTGGATCCTCAGACCAGAGGGTCGTTGACCTGGTGGCTTTGGGCCCCGGCTCTAACGTTGAGGAAGTCGTTTCTTCCCCTGAATTGGTCGATCGTCACGACGGACGCCAGCCTATCGGGCTGGGGTGGGGTCCTGGGGCAGCTGTCTGCTCAGGGCCGTTGGTCGGTGCAGGAATCTCGCCTTCCGATCAATGTGCTGGAGCTGAGGGCGATCAGGCTCTGCCTCTCCCACTGGACGGTGAGGTTGCGTGGCCTCTCGGTTCGGGTTCAGTCGGACAACGCCACGACAGTGGGGTATGTGAACCATCAGGGCGGAACGAGGAGCTCGGCAGCGGCTGTGGAAGCGGCTCTCATTCTGCGATGGGCAGATCTTCATGTCCCGTCGATTTCCGCCATTTACATTCAGGGCGTAGAGAATTGGCAGGCGGACTTTCTCAGTCGCCAGACCCTGGAACAGGGGGAATGGTCCCTACATCCAGAAGTGTTCCGCCAGATTTGCCTCAAGTGAGGCACGCCAGATGTGGACCTCATGGTGTCTTGTTTCAATCACAAGGTAAAAACTTTTGTGTGCAGGACGAGACCCGCTGGCGGCCGCCACGGACGCGCTGGTAGCGCCTTGGTGTTGGTATCGACTTCTGTACGTGTTTCCTCCCATCAAGCGGCTACTGCGCAGGGTGGAAGCGTAGGGGATTCCGACAATCCTGGTGGCTCGGGATTGGCCTCGGCGTCCTTGGTACGCCGACGTGGTGCGAATGGTGCCAGATGTTCCCTGGCGCCTTCCGCTGTGCGAAGATCTTTTGTCTCAGGGACCCATCTTGCACCCTGATTTACCCTCACTGGCTTTGACGGCTTGGCTATTGAGTCCCAGGTGTTGAAGGATAGGGGTGTCGCTGACTCCGTGATCCCTACCATGCTTAAAGCGCGCAAGTGTACTTCACGCAAGATTTATCATCGCACCTGGAAGGCCTATATTGCTTGGTGCGAGGCAGGGGGTTGAAACCCCCGCTCTTATGTTGTGTCCCGGGTGCAAAAAAAAGTTGGCATAAAAAGTTGGCATTGAGTACTCTCAAGGGTCAGATTTCTGCTCGGGCGATTCTTTCAGCGGCCTTTGGCGTCACATTTGTTGATTCGTACATTTGTACAGGGTGTACGCCATGTGGCTCCTCAGGTAAGGTCGCCTATGGCACCGTGGGATTTGAATTTGGTACTTTCTGTAACCGCCATATGAGAAAATCAGCGATATTCCCTTGCAATTGCTGTCGCAGAAGGTGGCCATTACATCCGCTAGGCGGGTATCTGAGCTGGCAGCGTTGTCCTGAAAGTCTTCTCACTTAGTCCTTTACAAGGACAAGGTGGTCTTGCGCCCTTCACCTTAGTTTCTACCGAAGGTGGTTTCTTCTTTTCACATTAATTAAGATATTGTTCTTCCTTCGTTATGCCCGCATCCATCGCATCCTAAGGAATTTGAGCTACATTCATTGGATGTCGTGAGGGCTTTACGGGTGTTATTGGCGGCTACAGCTTCCTTTCGGAAGTCTGGCGCATTGTGCTGACGGATGGTCCACGCAAAGGATTGGCGGCCTCGTCGGCTACTGTTTCTCGTTGGATCAGACAGACCGTGACCCGTCTATACCCGTGATGCGTATACTGTTCGGGGCAAGGTTCCCCCTTTTCCGGTCACGGCTCATTCCACCAGGGCTGTTAGCACTTCCTGGGCTTTCAGACACCAGGCTTCGGTGTCACCGGTGTGCAAGGATGCTACTTGGGCCTCGGTGCACACGTTTACTAAGTTTTATAAAGTTGATGTGTCAGCATCCGCGGATGCTGCTTTTGGCCGTAAAGTTTTACAGGCGGTAGTGTAGGCGCGACTGGCGCCTCCTGAGAGTATTCTGTTTGGGTACAGTTGTTGTCGTTTACCCACCCCTCTTTACTGACACAGCTTTGGGACATCCCCACTTGTCATTGAAGGGCTGCGTCTGTCAGTGAACGTAAGAGAAAAAGGTATTTTATTAAAACTTACCGTAACATCCTTTTCTCTGGGTTCACTGACAGACGCAGCACCCGCCCCTCTGTGTTGCATTTGTACGGCTTGTTACGAACTGATATGCTAAGCAGAGCAGGGGAGTTATATGGGAGAGAGAGGACGGCCCCCTGGGAGGGGCCAGCTTGCTTTCTTTCTATTTGCCTAGTCAACTCCTAGTAGGATGTGCATATAACCCCACTTGTCATTGAAGGGCTGTGTCTGTCAGTGAACTCAGAGAAAAGGATTTTACGGTAAGTTTTAATAAAATCCCTTTTTATTCAAACACAATTTTTGGGGGAAAAAAAACACTTTTTTGAATTTTAATGCACAAAACCACCCTATTTTTCCCCATTTTTTTTGTGAAATATAAAAGTTGATCTCATGCAGAGTGCATAGACACCAAACATGACATGCTTTAAAAATGATGCACACCCGCGAAGTGGCGACAAACTATATACATTTTTTTTTTTTAAATCTTTTTATTGATTTAGAAAATATATCATATACATATACATGTGCATTCACACACAACTTGCCCTCGCAGGGGCGGACCATCCGGTCCTGGGACTCTAGCGTCTATGTCTACAAACTTCCACTACTACTACATTTTCCCTCTCGCGAGGGTGGGGTGTTATCCAAAAGCTATAACGGTGTTTCAAAGTGTACACTGGATCGGCTCGTGCGTGAGCCCCGCTCCCGGGGCTACCTGGTCGCATCAGAGGAGGCATCCTGCGGTCAGTTCCTACAACTCACACAGCCGTAGACGTGTCCTCAATCCAGCAAGACCAAACCTTCTGGAACTTCAGGGGGCCCCTGCCCATGTAAGTAGCTTTATATAGCGGCAAGCTATCATTTATTAGTTTTTTCCAAAATCCAATAGTGGGGGGGGGGTAGCGTCGTCTTCCAACTCATCGTAATGGCTTTCAGAGCATAATAAAGAGCAATACTGACCAGTGTTCTCTTGGCATTAACCACTATACGCTGTTCCACAAGCCCCAGCAGACAGAATCTCGGGTCTCTGGGCACTACAATTTTGGTGATCCGGGCAATCTCTCCCACCACTTCTTGCCAGTATTGTTCAATGCTCGGGCATGTCCAGAAAACATGGTAGAAGTCAGCTGGAGAATGCGTGCATCTCCAGCACTCCGGGGAGAGAGCCGGAGACATTTTGTGCAGCCAGTATGGGGTATAATATGCTTGATGTAAAATCTTAAACTGTACCATCTTATCTCTGGCAGAAATTAATACAGAGAAGGGAAACTCCCAGATTTCTGACCAGTCATCATCATCCATCTCCGGTATGTCCTCGAGCCATTTGCGGCGTAAGGGGGACAGCTCAGAGATAGACGCAACGAGTAAATAACCATACACTGTGTGCAGAATTATTAGGCAAATGAGTATTTTGACCACATCATCCTCTTTATGCATGTTGTCTTACTCCAAGCTGTATAGGCTCGAAAGCCTACTACCAATGGTATGACCGACGTGTTTTACAGAGGCCGAGAGAGGGGCCTCACGACCTCTACGTGCGTAAGAGGTCGACTGAAGATGGTACAAAAGACCTGTACGGGCTCGTAACTTGTTATGACCGTTCTTCACCACCCTCTCTAACGGGCCTAGTGGTTTTAACATCACGGGTCTCTGGGCTCTAAGACAGACGACCCCGAACACCTTGTCGCATATCACCAATTACGGTTCTCTTGTGACCAGTCATAACGAGAAATAATACGAGACTTTCGGTAATGCTACTCAACCTTCTGCTGCGATGGGGGGGGGGTGATAACCTAAAACCTTTTTTGATTATTTACTATCGAA
>BLSH010280739.1:5500-18598 GCA_018402905.1 Glandirana rugosa | reverse complement strand
CTCTTCCGTATCCGACATAGTTGCGGATAGCTCCTCCATCCGATGGATGTGGTTAATCTTCGAGAACCACAAAGCTTTGGTTGGGGGTTGTGTTTGTTTCCATAAGGCTGGAATGCAGACCTTGGCCGCATTTAGTAGCTGCATTGTAAGGGTCTTTTTGTATTTTTTGAGAGGCATCTCTGTCAAATGTAAAAGACCGAATGCTGGATCGCCCTTCAGGTCCACAGCCGTTAAGCTTTTCAATGTGGAGGTCACATCGTCCCAGAAAGGTTTTAGGTCAGGGCAAGACCAAAAGACGTGAAGCATCGAACCGCCCTCTGATCCGCATCGCCAACACACATCTGGGATGGAGCCAGACATCTTATGAAGGACCCGTGGCACCCTATACCATCGGGTAAGTATCTTGTAGCTTGCCTCTTGGAATTGACACGCCATTGACGATTTGTGCGCTAGCAGGAGTATCTTATTGGTCTGGGCCGAAGTGAACTGCCTTCCCAAGTCATGCTCCCATCTCCGAATGAAGGAGGGGGTGGCTTCCCCACCCGCCGTCGAGATGAGCCGGTAGATAGCTGCCAGGGTATGCCTGGCAGGTTCACCCGAATCGCACATCGTTTCGAAAGATGTAAGGCCACGTGGGGAGAATCCCCCCCTCTGAAGGGAAGAGAGAAAGTGTCTGACCTGGAGGGAGCTCAAAGTATCCAACGGGGGGTCAACCGACCCCGCGATAGCTGCTGATGTTGGCATGGTACCTTGGGGCCACACATCCCTCAGACGCGTCTTGCCCTGCAGGGCCAGTCTTCTCACCCCTTTGCTCGTTATGCCTGGGGTAAAGTCAGGATTCCCGATGATCGGAGTTAGGGGGGACGGGAGCGGGGCCAATTCCGTAGAGCGGAGAACCCCTCTGGTGACTCCTAGTGTTGCTCCCAAAAGTGGGTGTTCCTTTAAGTCACTGGGTAGCTTGAATCCAAGGCAAGGATACCAGTGGCAGAGAGGCCTCTGCCATCTCCAAGGGAACCCATTGTTTGGAGTCTGCATGACAGTGCCAATCCACCACCCGGGCGAGATGACTGGCCTTGTAATAGGCAAGTAGATCTGGTATGCCTAGACCTCCAAGGGTCTTTGGCAGGTAGAGGGTTCGAAGTTTAATTCTAGAGGGTCTGTGTGACCAAATGAAATTCCTGAAGAGGCCCTGTAATTGTCGGAAAAAATCCATGGGAATCCGAATCGGCACGGTCTGTAGAAGGTACAGGATCTGTGGTAATATAGTCATTTTCAGCGCCGCACACCGTCCGAACCAAGTGAGAGTTAGTGAATGCCACAGTTTGAGTTCAGACTTCAGCTTGGCAAGAAGCGGAACGAAATTGGCCGCGTAGAGATCTGAGGGGTCCGAAGTTACTTGAATGCCCAGATATTTAATGGGCGTGGCGGACCAGTTGAACGCGAAGGCGCCCCTAATCCTGTCCCAGATGTCATGGGGGGTCGTAACATTGAGAACGGCCGACTTGGCCACATTAATTTTATAATACGACAGTTCCCCGTATACCCGTAGAGCCTCCAAGATATTAGGGAGGGACGTGCTCGGGGAGGATACGAAAAATATTAGGTCATCCGCGTAAGCGGCGACCTTATGATGTCCCGCAATGTCCTGAATCCCCTTGATGCACGGGTTAGTTCTAACCGAACAAAGGAATGGCTCTAGGGTAAGGATAAAAATGATCGGAGACAGGGGGCAACCCTGTCTCGTGCCATTTCCTAGGGGGAAATACTCCGACCTCCAGTCATTGGCCCTGACTGCCGCCGTGGGATGGGAGTATAAAGCAAGGATCCAGTGGAGCATATTGGGGCCTAGGCCAATGTGTGACAGGGTGGCCCGTATAAAATGCCAGGCCACCCTGTCAAAGGCCTTCTCAGCGTCGGTTGACAGTAGAAGCAGCGATTTTTGGTGTCTCCGAGCATGCGCTATCAGGTCTATTACTCGGGTGGTGTTATCGCGTGCCTCGCGCTGTGGAACAAAGCCAGCCTGGTCGAAGTGCACCAATTGCGGGACAAACGGTAGCAACCTGTTTGCCAGGATTTTGGAGAAAAGCTTCAAGTCCGTGTTCAACAGGGCTATGGGACGATAACTGCCACATTGAGCCGAGTCTTTCCCCTCCTTATGGATCAGGGTAATGATAGCCCTGAGTATATAGGGTTTTGACCCAGTCAATGAAGCGCAGGGGGAACCCCATCCTCCTCATCGTCTCCCACAGATAAGGCCACTCCACCGTATCAAAGGCCTTTTCCATATCTATGGTGGCTATGGTACGGTGGTCCTGGTCATTATGTTGGGCATGGATGTTGGTGAAGAGTCTGCGGATATTCACGGCCGTGGATCTACCCGGCATGAAGCCCGTCTGATCAGCGTCAACTAGAGATTTAATGATTTTATTTACTCTAGTTGTCAAGAGTTTGGTAAGTATCTTCAAGTCACAATTCAGTAGCGCAATTGGCCTATAGGAGGCGCATAGCTTGGAATCCTTGTTGGGCTTTAGTATAAGGATAATGTGGGCCTCTTTCATAGAGGGAGGAAGGGAGCCAGACCTAAGGCACTCCCCATACAGGGCCGCCAGCCTAGGAGCCAATAGATCAATATGGGCTCTGTAGAACTCAATGGGCAATCCATCTGCACCCGGGGCTTTACCCGCCGGGAACGAATGTACCACCAACGCCACCTCTTCAGGTGTCATGTCAGCTACCAGTAGGTCTCTCTCAGAATCCGTCAACCAACCCAGTGCCAGCTCATCCAAGGCCTCTGTCATAATAGACGGGTCTAAACCAGGTGGCCACGAGGTGGTATATAGTTTGGTATAGTATCCAGTGAAAGCAGACAATATCTCTATCGGGGAAACCGTCAACTCGCCCGTATCCGTAAGGATATTAGGGACCACAGTAAGTGGTCTGTCATGATGGGCCATTAGCGCTAACAACTTGCTATTTTTGTCCCCAAATTTGAAGAACTCCTGTCGCCTTGCTGTGGCTCCAAGGTTAGTAGCCTCCGAGACATGTAAATGTAGGTCTCTGCGTTTGGAGGCCAGGTTATCAGAGTTCTCTGGGGTAGACGAGGAGGAGTACTGAACCGAAGCGGCCTCTACGGCATCCTGAAGGGCACCAATGTCCCTTTCCTGGTCCCTTCTGATGGAGGCTACAACAGATATATAATGCCCCCTAGTGCAAGCCTTGAAGGCGTCCCACACCACAGCATCCGAGGCCGACCCCGCATTTTGTTCCCAATAGTCTCGCAATTTAGGGGGGATAATTTCATGGGACTTTTCGTGATTAATCCATCTGGGCTGCAGCCTCCAAAGGGCATGATTATGCTGCTTCTGAATACTAATATTTAAAAGAAGGGGGCTGTGATCTGAGAGGCCCGAGGGGAGATAGGATGCCTCCCCTATGTCCCCTAGAAGGGAAGGGTTGGCGAACGCCAAATCTATGCGGGAGGCCGTTTTAAACATGGCAGAAAAACAGGAGTAAACTCTGTCACGGGGATGTAGCCATCCCCACGCCTCAGTGAGCCCAGCCGCCTGCGCCCATGCGGCCAGGTCTGCACTGACAGTGTGGAGGTGTTGGCCTATCTAGGTCTGGGGATAGGAGGGCATTGAAATCGCCTATAGACAGGATGCGAGCAGGAATATGCGGGGCCAGCCTCTCTAGCAGCGCGTATAGGGGCTGTATCAGGCCAGGGGGAGGCAGATATACATTAACCAGTACATACTTTTTGTTATATATTGTCAGAACTACCATAGCATATTTCCCATTAGGATCAGTGTGGATTTCAACAACTGTGCATTGTAGGGTTTTGCTAATCAGAATTGAGACCCCCCTGGAATATGAGGAGTATGTTGCATGTACCATTCTCTGTATCCAGGGGCGTTTCAGGGAGAGCGTTCTGCTGCCTGCAAGATGAGTCTCCTGGAGCATTACTATATGTGGTTTGTATCTTTTAAGGTACTGAAATAACAGGGAGCGCTTGTATTTCGAATTCAGCCCCCTCACACTCCAGGAGATCACGGCTAGTGAGTCCTCGTCCCTAGGAGCCATCATGCGAGAGTGTTGAATTCCAGCCCCTAAAAAGAGGCTGCTCCCCTATGCGCCAGCGCCCACCTACAGGCAGCAGAGCCCACCTGAAACCAACCAGTGTACAGAAGTATAATATACCACTGCTAATTGCAGTCTGAGACACCATATCACCCGCTATAGCAATACATTTTGACATGAGTAAGCATAAGGTACATATAGACAAACCCCAATGAAATAAGTCCAAACTCCCTACCCTTGCACCCAACTGGTAACATAAACCTTTAACCCTAGGTGCTGGGTTCATTCCCAAACAAGAACCCCGTATAGTGTGTCCTTGGCTTAAAGAAACGGTCTCACACCAAGCAAGAGAAAAAAGAAAAACAAAAAACAATGAAAAATAGTAAAAAGGAAGAAAAGGGGGGGGTGATGCTATCCAGGCTCCAAAATGGCCACTCACACAGGTGTGCCTTGTCCCAATACAGTTGTTTTCCTTACTGCCACGTG
Source organism: Glandirana rugosa (assembly GCA_018402905.1). NCBI lineage: Eukaryota > Metazoa > Chordata > Amphibia > Anura > Ranidae > Glandirana > Glandirana rugosa. Next base: position 14,035 of record BLSH010280739.1, on the reverse strand, counting down.
CGGGCTCCGCTCGCAGCAACTGGTGCGGTGTATAATCAGGGGTAATGTGTCCCATGAGAGTGGCGCTTACCGCCTGTGGTGGTGTCCCCACTCAGGGAGAGAGTTGCAAAAAAATGGGGGATCAGTTTGGCTTCAGGAGGTCATTGCAAAGAGGCGGGGGAGGGGAAGAAACGACAGGAGCAAACGGAGCACCTTACCGAGAGTCCAGCCAGATGTCAGCTGCCGCCGGTGTGTCAAAGTAGCGGGTAGTGGCCCCATCTATTACCCGCAGTTTGCTTGGGTACAGTAGACTGTAACGGAGACCTTTCTCACTTAGCCGTTTTCTGACATCCGTAAATGACCAACGACGCTGCTCTACCTCAGGGGAGTAATCAGGATAAAAAGATTTTGGCGCCGTCAAACTTAAGGTCGGGTGCATTCCATGCTGCTGAGAGTAACATATCCCGGTCTCGGTAGTTTAGCAACTTTATCAGAAAGGGCCTCGGTGCCACCCCAGGCATGGGAGGTCTGGAGGGGACTCCGTGGGCCCGTTCAACCACAAAAGTAGCAGGAGGATCAGCTAGGCCCAGTAGGGTGGTGAGGAATCGCTCAGCAAACTCCGCAGTCTTGGCACCCTCAGCCCGCTCAGGGAGCCCCACCACCCGCAGGTTGTTACATCTCAACCTGTTCTCCATGTCTATGGTCTTATTTTGTAAAGCCTGTACCTGGCCCTGAAGGAGTCTCAGTTCTCTGTAGTCCTCATGCACCGTGTCTTCCACAGTGGAGATGCGCGCCTCTGCTTCTGACAGGCGCGAAGGGAACTTTTCCATGTCATGTCGGATCAGGCTGATATCCACCGACACCGAGTCCACCTTTGCCGTCAGCGTTTCTCTGAGGGAGACAATGGCAGCCATCAGGTCTGCCGATGTAGGTTCCGCATCCCCCATGTGCCCTGGTGCTGTTTGTGTGCCTGCGGATGATCTGGAGGGGGAGGGAGGGGTCAATATGGCCGCCGCTGCAGAGGCCGAGGCAGATCACTTCTTGCTGGATTTAGCCTTGTTGCCCGCCATGGGGGAGATTAGCAGCCGGTGCATACGACGGAGCGTCTCTCCCAGTGAGCTGCGAGTGTCGTTTTAGGGAATCCGCGGTGACAGGATGAATAGAGGAGTCAGTTAAGAGCGGAGCTCACGCACAGCACGTCCGCCTCGGCTCACATCCAGCCACACCCCCAACTATATACATTTTTAAAAGCCTTTACAGATTACCGCTTTAAATCTGCAGAGGAGGTCTACTGCTAGAATTACTGCCCGCGATCTGACGTTCGCGTTGATACCTCACATGCATGGTGAAATTGTTGTTTACATACGACACGAGACAGACGATTGCGTCCAACTTTGCGCGCATGCATGGGGGGGGGCAGGGGTGCATTTTTTTTTTTTTTTTTTTTTTTAATTATTCATTTTGCTTTTTCATTTTATTTTTACACTGTCCCTTTCATCTTTCTTTTTAATCATTTTTATTTTTATCACAGGGATTTTAAATATCCCTTATGATAAAAATAGGTATTGTCGCATATTTTTTTTTTTTTTTAAATTTGGGGTCTACTAAACTCTAGATCTTTCCCCAGCCGTTAAAGCATCTGACCACACCAAAATCGGTGTGATAAGATGCTTCCCCAATTTCCCAATGGTGCTGTTTGTATCTGGCGAAACCGAAGTCACAAAATGCTCGTAGCCTCCGGTTTCTTAGGCCATGGAGATGATTGGAGCCATTCTAGTCTTTAATCAGCTCTATGGTCAGCTGGCGGAATCACCAGCTGCATTCTCACGTTCCCTGGTGGGACAGGAGAGCCTGAGAAGACCAGCAACATACTAGTATGTTGCTGGTCCCTGTTGGGCATATATTGTAATGTTCTTTTTTTCATGAAAAAAAAGAATCAATAGGTGGGTATGCCCACCATTAGAAAACCTCCCTTCATCCTCCTACTTCTAATGGTGGGCATAGCCACTTTTTAAAAAAAATATACCGGAGCATAGGGGCAATCCGCCCCAATTTCCACCCACTGCCCATATGCTCTGGTATATTTGCTCTTTTTTAACTGTGGTGGTTAAATCACCGCCAACAGCGCTAGAGTCGCTGCTTTATGAATGGGAGCAAACGCTTTTGCTGTCACCACTAATAAATCAGTGCTGTAGCTGAATGGTGTACCTGAAAAGGAATAAACAATTAATACAACACAGTAACATAAAAAAAATGACATACCTGCAAAGAAAACATGATAAAAACAGTAACAAACAGGTATGCATACAAAATATTAGCAATAGAGAGAGATTAGAGAGAAAGAGAGAGGGAGAAAAAAAAGAAATGTACAACTGTTTTTGGGTTTTATTTTATATTTTTTTTTGTTTTTTTAACATTATTTTATTTTTTTTGTTTTACATTTTTTTTTTTTTTTTGGTACACCATTTTTTTTTTGTAACTAAAAACTAACTGGTTCCAGCTTTGGGTCTCTCAAAATGCACTGCCATCTTTGGAGACCCTATGTCAGTGTGCCTATCACTGTGTCTGCTGTACCCTACGCTAATAATTCACTAATGTGTGATAGCGTTCAAAACATTCATCGATACAGAGGCCAGGCTGGTCAGGACAGGTGGGGCAATAAGTGCGAGTCTTACGCCAGTACCCTTGTCGTCTGCAGATACATTTCTTTTGGGGTGTTCTGTGGCCTGGGGTACCACAGAGGACACGTGGAAAGTGCCTCCCATGCAGCCGGCTAACTGCATTCACATTCTGGAGTGGGGGTGCAGCACCATCAGGAAACAGAAGGGCTGTGATGATCTCTTCCATGAAATTGAGGAAGGATCCCGTCATTCCTGACCCTCTGTATAAGACATGAGTGTTCAGCAAAGCCAATTGAAAAAGGTATATAGACATTTTTTGTACCAGCGTCTAGCTTTACAGGTGATTAGGTACGGCGCCAGTAACTGGTCATTGAGGTCCACCCCTCCCATATTTAGGTTATAATTGTGGACACAGAGGGGTTTCTCCACAACACCAGTCGCCATAGAAATTTGGACGGTCGTATCTGCATGAAGGGAGGTCAGAAAGAAAACATTCCGATTTTTCCTCCACTTCATCGCGAGCAAATTATTACACTTAGCGCAGGCTCTCTCCCCCCGACTAAGACGGGAATTCAAGCCGTTGGGGGAAGCCCCGGCGATTAGGTCACACGGTGCCACATGCGCCAATCTGATGATCAAACAAGTGACTAAAAAGTGGCACGCTCGTTTAAGAATTGTCCACGTACAAGTGGTACCCCTTTTCAAATAAGGGTGACACCAAGCTCCACACAATCTTGCCAGCGCTCCCTATGTAGTCTGGGCATCCTTCTGGCCCTGCGTGGCTATCTTTGCCCTCATAAACCATGAAACTATGTGTATAGCCTGTGGCCCTGTCACAAAGCTTATGCAGTTTGACCCCATATCTGGCACGCTTGCTGGGGACGTACTGCTTGAAATACAGCGAATAAAAATCAATGGACGTAAAATCAGCTGTATTCACCGTGATTCCGGGTTGGGCTGTGAATGGGGGAAGTACGGGCGCTGCATCAGTGGTGGGTTGCCAATCAGGGTTTGCAAGTGCGTCAGTAAGGGCACTATGGGTTCTGTGGGCCTGTGTTTGTCTTCATGGCTGCGGGGCATTACTTGGGCTAGCCACACCAGCTTGAACTGCACTTATGGGACTTGCCACGTCACCACGCGATACTGCAGTGCTGGTTTGTCTATGACCAGGATGTACTAGGCCGCTGGTGCTTGTCAGGTCACCAGAAGGAGTAGCGGCACTAATACTGGCTCTCTGCTGCATACGAGCGCCCTGCGGTTCATGCACATCAGCGACAGCAGAACGGGGTCTGATACGCCTGGCCCTAGCAGGGACCACAACTCCGTCATCAGAGCTATCTTACAGGGTGTCGCTGCTCTCTACAGGTTCATATGCTGAGCCTGATTCTGACAGTGAGACTTCCCCATCGCTCTCATCTGTCATGCTCAGCATAGTGTAGGCCTCTTCGGTAGTGTACGTGCAGCCAGACATTTTGGACTTTCTAAATTTATAGTTACACTACCTTGACCAACAGGCAAAAAAGCGCACCTGGTTGTCAGTGCCTGTTTCAAACGCTACCAAATTCACTGTCAGATTTGGCAGGCATCGGGCGTGATCTCTACGAATGCTGCAGATATGCTCGTTGTGTTTTGTAAGTGACAGCGATCTATTGATCCTGCACTTGGGTGGGCTGGGCTGGGTGGAGGGGCTAAACACAGGTGCTAGCAGTTATCTGGGCTGATCCCACTAACGCTGCATTTTTTAGAATACTAAACTAGTGGGGACGCTAATATATATCTGATCAGATTGCAGATATTGATCTGATCAGATACTACAATAATATCTAACACCTATCTAATGTTTGTGTGTGCGTGTCAGAGTACCTCACTAACTGGCCCTGCCTGCCGTTTCCGCTGACCCTAACGCACACTAAAATCTAACTGGGGTCACCGCCGGGCAATCGATGGTTAAAACCTATAAAAGGTATATAAAATAATATACTGCAGGTAATCTGATTGAAAAAAAAAAATGAGCTAGCTAGCTAGCGTCACCCGTGACACTTATATGGTAATCACAGGTGACAGAGGGCAATGAAGGGGTTAAAAACTTTATTGGGGGGGCAAGGGGGTATTTACACCTAACTAGGCCTACTAGTAACCTAACCTAACACTGATTAGTGTCACAAGGGTCACAAGTACAGCGATCGGTAAAAATCAGATTACTGCACTATATGACACTGTGACGGAGTGAAAGGGTTAACTGGGCGGCAATCGGGGCGATAAAAGGGTTAAAAGTGTGCCTAACTGTCCTGGTGTCAGTGTAGTATTGTGCAACTTACTTTTAGATGCTCTCTCTTCCTCGCTGAAACCGAAAAGGGCTTCAGGGAGGAGGTTGAGCTCACTTCCTCTGCCTCTGTTTACATTACAGATGCAGAGGAGCAATGTTATTCGTCAGGACCGATCGGAAGGGTCTGGCCAAAAATCATTTGCCTGGCCATGTAGAGTGATTGGTCCTGTGACGAATCGAACAACAGTGCGCTCGAGGCGCAATAACGAACCACCTTGCCGCCGTCACGCTGCGGCGGGTGGTCGGCAAGTGGTTAATATTCATAGCATATTATATCTGTGAGTGTCTATATGTCTAAGTAATTTTTTTTCTATTTTCTTCTTTCATATTAATAACCAAGGGGTTAGCCGATCTGGAAAGATCAATTTTAAATAGGGGTATATATATATTATGCATTATGTAATATGTAATGAATTTGTGGTAGTATGTAAAGCTGTAATATGGCTCCGTAACATGACATGATATAGATCAATACAATGTTATTATAATGAAGTAAATACCCAGGTTATTTCCACTATCTTGGCTGAACCCATTGGGATCTACTTAGGACCCCTATTCACTACAGTGGATTGAGGGTATGTGGATTCAATTAGTATCAGCATGGCTAGGGTTAATGGACCACATGGATCATTTTCCTTCGGTAGAACATAGGGTTAACTGCACAGTTGGCCATCTGCATGCTCTGTATTTGGCAGAGCAGCAGATGAGAGACACCATCTGGTAGGTAGCTTGGAGCACATCATTAAGCTTTTAGTGGTACCTTATTTATTTTGTCTGGAAAGATCAATTTTAAATAGGGGTATATATATTTTATGTAATATGTAATGAATTTGTGGTAGTATGTAAAGCTGTAATATGGCTCCGTAAAATCACATGATATAGATCAATATGATGTTGTTATAATCTAGTAAATACCCAAGTCATTTCCACTATCTTGCCTAAGCCCATTGGGACCTATTTAGGACCCTCACTCACTACAGTGGATCGAGGGTATGTGGATATAATTAGTATCAGCATGGCTAGGGTTATTGGACATACGGATAATTTCCCTTCAGTAGAACATAGGGTTAACTGCACAGTTGGCCATCTGCATGCTCTGTATTTGGCAGAGCAGCAGATGAGATACACCATCTGGTAGGTAGCTTGGAGCACATCTTTAAGCTTTTAGTGGTACCTTATTTATTTTGTCTGGAAAGATCAATTTTAAATAGGGGTATATATATTTTATGTAATATGTAATGAATTTGTGGTAGTATGTAAAGCTGTAATATGGCTCCGTAAAATCACATGATATAGATCAATATGATGTTATTATAATCTAGTAAATACCCAAGTCATTTCCACTATCTTGCCTAAGCCCATTGGGACCTATTTAGGACCCTCACTCACTACAGTGGATCGAGGGTATGTGGATATAATTAGTATCAGCATGGCTAGGGTTATTGGACATACGGATAATTTCCCTTCAGTAGAACATAGGGTTAACTGCACAGTTGGCCATCTGCATGCTCTGTATTTGGCAGAGCAACAGATGAGAGTCGCTATCTGGTGGAAAGTTTGGAGCACATATTTAAGTTGAATCGTCTTGTTGCATGGCCACCCTTGTGATCAAGTCGGATATGACGAAACGTTAGGGGCGTGGCTATACAACAACTCCAAGCCTAGCGGGACATTTTCCAGATGTGTAAAAGTGTCAGATGGATGCTGATTGAATGCGAACGGTAACAGACAGCATACAATTCTACACAAGTGGTCTTGAATTTTAATGAATGTAAGCGCAATTAGTTTTAAAATAAAAGAGTGGTTTTAAATAGTTTTATGCTATGAGAGGCTTTTTGCTTATATTCCTTTGAGTAACCTTGCCTGGAAATCTGGAAGTGGAAGCTTATGCTTGTTTAGCCCCGTACACACGGTTCGACGATCGCACGTACAATCGTGTCGAATCGTATGTTGGCTGTTGTATGCCGCATGCTGACTGCACTACACTATCATACGTCCGCAGAAGAACGTTCGGGTGCATGTAATTAGCATCTGGGCGTTCCTGACTTCGGAGCATGCATGTTTTGCACAGTACAACTTTGTTGTACCAACTGCTCTGTGCACACGATACAACGGTCGTATGAGAGCTTGTTGGTACCACCAAATCTGTTCAAATCGCGCATACGAACGATCGATTTCGCATACAACGGTCGTGAGTAGGACCTGTTGTATACGATCGTCGAACCACGTGTACGAGGCTTAAGTCCTATATGGAGATATCCTTAAGCTGAAATCACTGGACACCTGGAGTGGAGGCTGATGCTTGTGGGTCACATTCTGAGTGATTCTCTTTTGAATAAGCTTATTCTTACTAGACATCTGGTGAGCCTCAGTAAATTTGGGTGTTATTTTCACTTTTGCACATCGGTGGAGGAACAGTTATTTGTGTCGGATTATATTCAACACTGTGTGACACGATGGAATTTCCTGGTGCATCATGGCAGCATACACATGGGTTGTGGCTCCGCCCCCACAACATGATAGGACTGGTTAACTATAAATCAAAGACAGACCCGGCTCACAGCATTCTCCTTTTTTTCCTCACCTGATCAGGACTGGAGTCGCGAGGTATCCCTTACTGCTTGTCGCCCCAGCCAAGTTCAGCCTCTTTTGGTTGGAAGTCCTTCCTGTACAGTCTCTAAACGAGCTATATGGTTGGAGCCCCATTCTGGTGGTCTGGGGGGCATATTTCAGCCTCTCCTGGGTGGATGTCCTTCCTGTACAGTCTCTAAATGAGCTATATGGTTGGAACCCTGGGTGGATGTCCTTCCTGTACAGTCTCTAAATGAGCGATATGGTTGGAGCCCGATGGTGGTGGTGCAGGTCTCTCAAAGAAAGCTTTGACGTAAGTGACAGCGTTTCCCTTTGCTTTCCATATGCTTTTAACTTCTTTTCTCTGTTTTGTGGGCGTTTGCCATTTCTAAGATGGCTGCAGCAGTGTAAGTTCACTCTCAGCATGAGAGGCAGGAAGTGATGCGGTCTCTGTGACCAGTTTTCTGGCTAGAACTTCACCAAGATGATGATCTGGGCATGCTCAGGCACTGATCTCACTAATGGCAAAATGTGACAGTTTTAAATGGTTTTATGACATTTTTGGGAAACACATGGTGAAGCTCTCTACTCATGCATGCTGAATGCTTATGTGCTCATTGTTTGCAGGTATGTTTTCCCTTTGTATGGTATTCATCTGGACTTTTCCTATCTCTTTCTCAGTATTGCTCTCTACTTATGGTATGTTTCCCTTTTGTATGGACGTTTGTTACTCGTGTATTCGTAAGTCGTACGTACTCATCTCTCGAAGTGGTACACAAAGGGTTTTTACAGTATTTTGGTAAATTTTGACAGTGTAAAACGGTAATCACTCTAGTCACGGACTCGTACGGGTCTAGTAGTAGAACCACTTCAAGATCGGTCTTTTGACCAGTGTCTCTGGCGTAGTGAAGGACGGAGAGTACGACTCTCACTTGAATGTGACGACGTCGGTAGAATCTTTACCGTTTGCGGGTGTTTTGTCTCTTTTCTTCAATTTTCGTATACCTTTCGTTTCCCTTTGCGACAGTGAATGCAGTT
>BLSH010280709.1:37646-54213 GCA_018402905.1 Glandirana rugosa | reverse complement strand
ACGAACGGACACTTCCGCCCGTTCCGTACTTGGCGCATACGTGTTTAGCACAATACAACTTTGTTGAACACAGCTGCTCTACACACGACCCAACGGTCGTATGCGAGCTTGTTGACACGACCATGTTTTCTAGTCTGCACATACAACTCCCACGAATGACCGTCGTATGTTCAACTGTTGAAAGCGCCGCCACAGACGATCGATTCTGCATGCAACGGTCGTGAGTACGACGTGTTGAACGCGATCGTCGTCCCGTGTGTACGAGGCTTAAGAGTGTGCACATGTATGGACGGATCCTGTTTCAATCAGCTGCCATCCTCTGCCTAGCAAGGTGTTTTCCTGGCAGTATCCTTAACCCGGCATCCATTGTAAGTAGTTACATGTAATTTGCCATGTATTGATTGCACATGTCATTGTAATATGTCATTGCATGTATGCATGTATTCATTGTACCTCATTTCTTTCTTCCTGCAGTTTTACTCTACTCTTTCTTTATACTTCCTATCTGTTCTGCAATAAAAGTTAAAAAAGCACTCAACGCTCCGCCTTAATGAATTGCAAGAGTGGGAAAACAGAGATTGAGAGAGTTATCTGTACGACTAGTGGCATCCCCTTTACGAGGTTCAAAACACTAGTATATATGATACAATGGTAAAATAAGTGTTAAAACTAATCAATACATAATAACCTCTCTTAAACTCCTACATAAAAGATACCAACACGCCTTGATTTAAAATATCAAGTGTGTGTTCTATTCGGACTGAGGTCATGTCAGTAAACAAAATGTAAAAAATATATAATAAAAAAATAAATAAATAAATAAAAATAAAATAAAAATAAAAATTGTGCATTAAAAAATGTATAAATATTATACATATTGAAAAACGTAAATATTATACATATTAAAAAATATTTGTGTATGATTAAGGTGTATGCAAGGAGAGTTAATAATAAGGAGGGATATGTGTGGAAGAAGGGGGGGGTGTGAGAGGGAGAGATATCAAGCTAAAAATCTGTAATAAAACAATTAAAATCTATTTCAACATTCATCCCATCTGGATATAAAGTATTTAAAAGGTAAATCCATCGGGTTTCCATCTGGTAGACTTTCTTTGTCTTTTCTTCTCCTCTCCAATGTCCTGTGGCTTTTTCTATACCATAAAACGTCATTTCAGAAGGATCTTTCCGATGAAATTCTTTATGCCGGGATACGCTATGATTGGGAAAACCTTTTTTAATGTTTTTAATGTGTTGTTGGCTGGGTGGTCCTCCCAACATATTGTTTATGACATGGGCATTCCAATACATACACTACATGTGTGCTTTTACAGGTAATCAGATCGTTTATTTTGTGTTGTCCCGTAGAGTAAGACGTACACAAATAAATTTTTTTGGGGCCCTTTTTACTGAGTTTGCATGGGAGACATTTGTTGCACTTGAAGAAGCATTTTAGATTTGAGTTAATCTTAATATGTTTAGGAGGGTCTAATACGTTATGCACTAGCCTACTTCTCATAGTAGGTGAACTTCGGAATGGCTGGTAAGATGGATCTTAAGGATCTGTCTGATTGTAGTATAGGCCAATGTTTTTTAATGATGTGTTCCACTTTTTTATATTGCCGATTAAAACCAGTAAGAAAAGCTAATTGTTATCCTATTTCTTGTTATTAGTCTTTGTGTTTAACATTTGTTCTCTGTCTAGGCTTTTCACCTGGTTCCTGACCTTTTCTAGTGTGTTCTTATTGTATCCCTTCTCTTCAAATCATTCCGTTAAGATTTTGGATTGCTCATCATAATGTTCCAATCTGCTGCAATACCTTTAAATTCGCATATATTGGCCCTTGGGTATATTTTCGATCCATTTGGGATGATGGCAGCTCTTGGTAGGAATATATCCATTTTGATCGGTCTTCTTTTTAAAGAATGTTTTTGTCTGTATTTCTCCATTAGTCTTAAATATGGTGAGGTCCAGATAGTCTATCTGTTGCTTATTCCAATTTCCTTTGAAAGTCAATCCGTATTTATTGTGATTAATCTCCTCCAAAAACTCTTTTAGTGATTCTACAGGTCCCCTCCAAATTAAAACAATATCGTCGATATATCGACGGTAACATTTCAAATCTGGGTGGTCATTCTTGTGGATACATTCAGCTTCCCATTTGTTTAAAATGGTATTTGCCACACTGGGAGCATATTTGGCTCCCATAGCCACTCCTTTCTTTGGGAGTAGTAGTTCCCTTTATACCAAAAGTAACCCCCATTCATGGCCATCTCTAATCCTTCCAATAAATAATTAATTTGGGTTTGTTTAACCACTTGCCGACCACCAACCGCAGGTTGACGGCGACAATATGGCTCCGCCAGGCAAATCACCAGTCATATGACGGCGGCTGCCAGATCGCGCACTGTGAAAGGTAACAGCAAATGAGCTCATCTGATTGCAATCTCTCCAGTGACATGAGGGGAACCAAAACCCCAACGAATAAAGAGTCGTCTTCTGGGGTGTCATGTCACTGGAGAGATTGCAATCAGATGAGCTCATTTGCTGTTACCTTTTGTAAGTGTTTTTAACCTTTTTAAAAATAAAAGTGTTTAAACGTTGTTACACTATGGGGTTTTTCCCTTCTCTTTGTATCTACTGAGCCATTCAGCTTAATAATCGAAGTTGAGGGGCAAGCCCAAGATTATTTCAGCACCCTGTAAAGGTACTCTGAACATCGGAAAGCCTCCATTGGGGACATCGAGATTGCCCTCTGAATCGAACTGGGTTTACGGATTCCTTGCTGGTTTCTTACCAGTATCTGGTAAGCAGGCTAATTTATAGATCTTACAGCCGGAATTCCATTGGGGATCTTTTGTTCACCACTTAATCACTGTTGGATGTTCACTACTTATTTTTATATCACAAAACATTCACTTGGACTTATACACAAAGACTTTAATAGTCAAGATTTTATTAGTTTATTTATTTGACACCAATATTAGTACTACTTCATGATCTGACACAGTGTTTTCACATTGTATATACATAATTTCTTCCAGCGCTGCTGATTTATGTTTAATAGTTGTCTACTGTCTTTGAGATAAGATTTCCCTTCTTTAACCAGTGGTTGGAGGAATTGATTGAGATAGTGTCCCAGTCTAGAGAAGACAGAATTAATACCACTTACTATAGGTCTCCCCGGTGGTTTATCTTGATTTTTGTCAATTTTTGGAAGGTAATATATTACTGGTGTTCTTGATGTTTTCAATTGTAAATACTGAGCTTCCTTTTTATTTATAATCCCTCTCTTCTTCCCTTTATTTATATATTTCTTTAGTTTTTCTTCATACTCCGTTTTAGGATTTTTCCTGAGTTTTTTGTATGTTCCTTCCACTCTCAATAAGTTATTCATTTCGTCTTCGTATTCTCTTTTATTTAATATCACCAGGCCACCTCCCTTATCTGCTGGCCAAATAACTATTTCCTTCTTCTTTTCTATTTCTTTGATTTTTTTCCAGATGTCCCCGTCTTTCATCCTTTCCACTTTCAAACTCTTGATGTCCTCCTCAACTAGTCTTTTGAAAACTTCTAACCCCGCGCTATTTGGGTTCTTTGGGTTAAATATTGATTTATTTTTCAGTGTTGTGTGTCTAAATTCAGATGGTTCACCAGTGGAGAGATGCTTTTTATGTAAAAAAAATTTTTGATGTTAACTCTTCTAATGAATTTTTGTAAATCAATAAAGGTTTTGAACTTATCAAGTGCCTTACTAGGTGCATATTTCAGGCCTAAATTTAATATCTCCAATTCCTCTTTGTTAAAAGTTACATCACTTAAGTTAAGAATGCCCATTCCTAATTTTCGCTTCTTCGTTTTCTTTGTCCCTCTTCGTTTACCTCGTGTTCGTTTCCTTTTGCCCATCCTTGGTGGTACTGAGGCCTTCTCCATTCTTCTTCCTGATATTGCCTTGGGGTATTCCAATGTACTTCTCGTGGTACATACTGATCTCCCCTTGGATTGTACCACCGAGTATTCCTTGGTAGTCCCCAGTAGGGTAGGGGACCCCATCTGGGTGGTCTGGGGGGATTTCCCCAAAATCTTGGGGGTCTGTGTCCATACTCCCGGGGAAAATCCCTCCTATATGCATTTTGTCATGGTTCTCTTAGGGATGAGTAATGATTGGGGTGTCTTGGTATACCTGGGGTCCTGGGTGTATTATAATGTTGAATGTTTCTATTGCTCCTAGTTGGACTCTGTGGTTCCCTTCTTTCCAGTGGCCTTGGAGATGGAGCTCTTTGTGTTCTGGGTGGGGCAGCTCTACGTGTTCTAGGGGTTCTTGGGGTAACGTTTACTTCCCCTGCCCAATTACCTTCTTCTCTTTCTTCTGAAGATTCTCTTGATGTTTCATTGATAGATAAATCTGTTATATCTTCTTCTTGATAGCAATCCTCCATCTACCATTTGAACACTTGGGAATTCCTATAATCTGAAACATTATTTGTACTTTTTTTGTTTTTTTAGTTGGATCTGCTTGTCATACTTTTGGATGGCTTCTTGTTTTTCTTTGTCTTTATATTCTTTATTCTCCCCAAAAGGTATCAATTGTTCCTTGATCGCCTGAATCTCACTCTCTACTGTCTTTAGTAGAGACGTCCCATCGTAATCTCCTGGGGGTCATTTTCTCTGCCATATACATTTCTAGTGTGCCTATGTCCCACCACACTCTCAGTTGTTTCTCCATTTTATGTTTTAAATGTTTCAATAAGCTATCCAGATCTTGTTTATTACTAATGATTTATTGATTAAATATAGTTTCTAAATTGATGGTTCTATTATTCATATATTTGAAAATCTCCATTGCTGCAGAACAGATTGACTAAAGCAACAATATATATATAATGTGAGAGTGTTCCGTGCAAATGGGTAGAAATACTCTTTTACTGTTAGAGCTGCTGCCTCCACCGGAAAACTTCACCTAGGTGCAGCCTTCAAATTAAATAAATAAATTATTGGTGGGGAATGGCGCTGCTCTGTATATTGAATATCAGATGTTCTAATAGGTGCTGAGAAGGGTCTAATTGGGGGAGATAGGTACTATTCTGTATAATAGTTGTCAGATGTTCTAATAAATGCTATATCATAGAAACCTCCTAAGACGTAATAGCTATGAAAGATATAAAAAGAGGAAACTGTTTATAATTACCAGGTGTTCAAATAGGTGTTTTTCCCAAAAGATTAACAGAGTACTTGATGTAAAAAATATTAATAAAATGGAGATAGCCAAGCTATACTCTCCTCCAACCCCAATGATAAGTAGCTAGAGTCTGATAACCTTAATAAATATTGAAAACGTTAAATATATATATAAAAAATATATATATATATATATATATATATATATATAGATATAGATATATATTGTTGAAAAAAAATTAAAATATAAAAAATTCATAAATCAGAAGAATAAATTCAATAATTAATGTATGTGTAAACACTTCTAACCAATCAAATACAGATGTGTGCAAATTGACATATTCTATACGTCAGGGCTCGACAAACTCCAGGCGCCAGGTCGCATTGGCGACTAGATTTAGCAACCTGGCGATCTGGGGCAGCCCTGCAGGAGGTGTCCTGTAACCGGGCGGTACCCCCCCTCCACGCGGGTGCGCGAAGTGACCGCACTGGCCGGTAATTGAAGAATAGAATAGTACATATCTCCCCCAATTAGACCCTTCTCAGCACCTATTAGAACATCTGATATTCAATATACAGAGCAGCGCCAATCCCCACCAATAATTTATTTATTTATCTTGAAGGCTGCACCTAGGTGAAGTTTTCCGGTGGAGGCAGCAGCTCTAACAGCAATAGAGTATTCCTACCTATTTGCGTGGAACACTCTCACATTATATATATTGTTGATTTAGTCATGCTGTTCTGCAGCAATGGAGATTTTCAAATATATGAATAATAGAACCATCAATTTAGAAACTATATTTAATCAAGAAATCATTAGTAACAAACAAGATCTGGATAGCTTATTGAAACATTTAAAACATAGAATAGAGAAACAACTGAGAGTGTGGTGGGACATAGGCACACTAGAAATGTATATGGCAGAGAAAATGACCCCCTGGAGATTACGATGGGACGTCTCATCTAATGATGGAATTAATGACAAAAATCTCATGGATGAATGGTATGAATTCTTTAACCTTAAAGAAATGGAATTATTACAAGCCATTATTAAAAGAAGACATTTCAAACTAAAGACAGTAGAGAGTGAGATTAAGGCAATCAAGGAACAATTGATACCTTTTGGGGAGAATAAAGAATATAAAGACAAAGAAAAACTCTTACAAGAAGCCATCCAAAAATATGTCAAGCAGATCCAACTAAAAAAACAAGTACAAAAGAGATGTTTCAGATTATAGGAATTCCCAAGTATACAAATGGCAGATGGAGGATTGCTATCAAGAAGAAGATATAACAGATTTATCTATCAAAGAAACATCAAGAGAATCTTCAGAAGAAAGAGAAGAAGGTAATTGGGCAGGGGAAGTAAACATTACCCCAAGAACCCCTAGAACACCCAGAGCTGCCCCACCCAGAACACAAAGAGCTCCATCTCCAAGGCCACTGGAAAGAAGGGAACCATGGAGTCCAACTAGGAACAATAGAAACATTCAACATTACAATACACCCAGGACCCCAGGTATACCAAGACACCCCAATCGTTACTCACCCCTAAAAGAACCACGACAAGATGCATATAGGAGGGATTTTCCCCGGGAGTATGGACACAGACCCCCAAGATTTTGGGGAAATACCCCCAGACCACCCAGATGGGGTCCCCCACCCTACTGGGGACTACCAAGGAGTACTCGGTGGTACAATCCAAGGGGAGATCAGTATGTACCACGAGAAGTACATTGGAATACCTCAAGGCAATATCAGGAAGAAGAATGGAGAAGGCCTCAGTACCACCAAGGATGGGCAAAAGGAAACGAACACGAGGTAAATGAGGAGGGACAAAGAAAAAGAAGACGCGAAAATTAGGAATGGGCATTTTTAACTTAAGTGATGTAACTTTTAACAGAGAGGAATTGGAGATATTAAATTTTGGCCTGAAATATGCACCTAGTAAGGCACTTGATAAGTTCAAAACCTTTATTGATTTACAAAAATTCATTAGAAGAGTTAACATCAAAAATTTTTTCTTACATAAAAATCATCTCTCCACTGGTGAACCATCTGAATTTAGACACACAACACTGAAAATATTTAACCCAAAGAACCCACATAACGTGGGGTTAGAAGTTTTCAAAAGACTAGTTGAGGAGGACATCAAGAGTTTGAAAGTGGAAAGGATGAAAGACGGGGACATCTGGAAAAAAATCAAAGAAATAGAAAAGGAGAAGGAAATAGTTATTTGGCCAGCAGATAAGGGAGGTGGCCTGGTGATATTAAATAAAAGAGAATACGAAGACGAAATGAATAACTTATTGAGAGTGGAAGGAACATACAAAAAACTAAAGAAATATATAAACAAAGGGAAGAAGAGAGGGATTATTAATAAAAAGGAAGCTCAGTATTTACAATTGAAAACAGCAAGAACACCAGTAATATATTACCTTCCAAAAATTCACAAAAATCAAGATAAACCACCGGGGAGACCTATAGTAAGTGGTATTAATTCTGTCTTCTCTAGACTGGGACAATACCTCGATCAATTCCTCCAACCACTGGTTAAAGAAGGGAAATCTTATCTTAAAGACAGTAGACAACTATTGGCTGATCTAAAGGATATGGAAGTGGAAGATGACGATCTATTAGTTACCATAGACGTCAATTCTCTGTACACGAGTATTGTACAACAAGGCGCATTAAATAGCACAGACTGGGCATTACACAAATACACAGATCTTAAACAAACCCAAATTAATTATTTATTGGAAGGATTAGAGATGGCCATGAATGGGAGTTACTTTTGGTATAAAGGGAACTACTACTCCCAAAAGAAAGGAGTGGCTATGGGAGCCAAATATGCTCCCAGTGTGGCAAATATTGTTTTAAACAAATGGGAAGCTGAATGTATCCACAAGAATGACCATCCAGATTTGAAATTTTACCGTCGATATATCAACGATATTGTTTTAATTTGGAGGGGACCTGTAGAATCACTAAAAGAGTTTTTGGAGGAGATTAATCACAATAAATATGGATTGACTTTCACAGGAAATTGGAATAAGTAACAGATAGACTATCTGGACCTCACCATATTTAAGAGCAATGAAGAAATACAGTCGAAAACATTCTTTAAAAAGAAGACCGATCAAAATGGATATATTCCTACCAAGAGCTGCCATCATCCCAAATGGATCAAAAATATACCCAAGGGCCAATATATGCAAATTCGAAGGATTTGCAGCAGATTGGAACATTATGATGAGCAATCCAAAATCTTAACGGAACGATTTGAAGAGAAGGGATACAATAAGAACACACTAGAAAAGGTCAGGAACCAGGTGAAAAGCCTAGACAGAGAACAAATGTTAAACACAAAGACTAATAACAAGAAAAGGGATAACGAATCAGCTTTTCTTACTGGTTTTAATTGCCAATATAAAAAAGTGGAACACATCATTATAAAACATTGGCCTATACTACAATCAGACAGAGCCTTAAGATCCATCTTACCAGCCAAT
Source organism: Glandirana rugosa (assembly GCA_018402905.1). NCBI lineage: Eukaryota > Metazoa > Chordata > Amphibia > Anura > Ranidae > Glandirana > Glandirana rugosa. The sequence continues at coordinate 45,525 of BLSH010280709.1, read as the reverse complement.
CCAAAGTTCATATATATACGTATTAGACCCTCCTAAACATATTAAGATTAACTCAAATCTAAAAGGCTTCTTCAAGTGCAACAAATGTCTCCCATGCAAACTCAGTAAAAAGGGCCCCAAAAAAATAAATTTGTGTACGTCTTACTCTACAGGACAACAACACAAAATAAACGATCTGATTACCTGTAAAAGCACACATGTAGTGTATGTATTCAAATGTCCATGTCATAAACAATATGTTGGGAGAACCACCCGGCCACTATATAAGAGAATAAGAGAACACATTAAAAACATTAAAAAAGGTTTCCCCAACCATAGCGTATTCTGGCATTTTAAAGATTTTCATCGGAAAGATCCTTCTGAAATGACGTTTTATGGTATAGAAAAAGCCATAGGACAGTGGAGAGGAGAAGATGGGACAAAGAAAGTCTCCCAGATGGAAACCCGATGGATTTACCTTTTAAATACTTTATATCTAGATGGGATGAATGTTGAAATAGATCTTAATTGTTTTATTACAGATATTTAGCTTGATATCTCTCCCTCTCACACCCCCCCCTCTTCTTCCACACATATCCCTCCTTACTGGTAACTCTCCTTGCATACACCTTAATCATACACAAATATTTTTCAATATGTATAATATTTACGTTTTTCAATATGTATAATATTTATATATTTTTTTAATGCACGATTTTTATTTTAATTGTATTTTTATTTTATTTTTATTTATATATATTTATTTACTTTTTTATCTATTTTTTACATTTTGTTTCCTGACATGACCTCAGTCCGAATAGAACACACACTTGATATTTTAAATCAAGGCGTGTTGGAATCTTTTATGTAGGAGTTTAAGGGAGGTTATTATATATTGATTGGTTTTAACACTTATTTTACCATTGTATCATATATACTAGTGTACCCTCTAGTTATGTCCAAATATGTAATCTCTGGTTTAAGCTGACGTGTCCTGCTGTGAATTCCAGACGTACAATCCCCTCCGTTTCAAGTACTTACATCATTTATAATTTGAAATTTGTCCTTTATAGTCCACTACCTTGTGTGTGATGACCTACAACAATATGGCGGCCGTAGCTTTAATATACGTGACCACAATATCATGGCTGCTGTATATACATATATATTTTTTTCGTTTTCTACTTTAATTGTCTATGTTTTCGGATTGTGATTTTCTGAAATTTTTTTTCCCCACCCAAGTTTTACTGACATGGGTGCTTGGTCTGCATATATCACGGTGATTTACCTTTCCTTTTAACATCAGTGGAGGTTTAGGACTACGCCAAAATGGCAACTATACTCCCTCATTAATTACACCGTCGGTTCACTCTATATAATGCCGTGAGTGTACTAAGATGGCACCGCACCAGTAGACGTCCGAGGACAAAACGTGTAGGGCAGTACTGTACACACTGTCGTCACTCTCGGCAGAACGCTTGCTCCTGTATTGGAATGCAGACAACACGGCGGCGGATGGTTTTAACTTTGCTCGGATGCATCTTTTTAAATGTGAGTGCGATATTTAACATTACGAATAAACAGCCTATTTATACATACTACACGAGATTGTTCCCTATTCCTTTTTATGCCTACGACGGTGAGGATTCTGACTCCAAGTCAAGACTGTCGCTTTTGCCTGTACCCCTTAGGGGGATCGTGGTCTGGTGAGTGTTCTGGGCATTGGAGAGCACATGAGCACTAAGTGGATCACGATTGAAGTGGATTTGAATCACCTGATATCCTGATATAGTCGTGAGGATTTCTTTCAACAGGATTTGGCAGCAGATTACTTTAAAGAAAACCCATTGAATGATACCTAAATAGAAACTGCACAAAGACTGAGTTTATGGCTCACGGATGATCACATAGCACTTTACACCTTTATATGATTTTTTCATGATTTTTTTTTTAGCCGGATGTAAGATATAATTGAATTTTTGCACGGCACTGAGCACTTTATTTGGTTGATTACAGTATACGCATAGAATATGTGAATTTGCACAAATCTGTATTTGAATGGTTAGAAGTGTTTACACATACATTAATTATTGAATTTATTCTTCTGATTTATGATTTTTTTATATTTTAATTTTTTTTCACATTGATTCTATATATATATATATATATATATTTTTTTTTCTATATTTAACGTTTTCAATATTTATTAAGGTTATCAGACTCTAGCTACTTATCATTGGGGTTGGAGGAGAGTATAGCTTGGCTATCTCCATTTTATTAATATTTTTTACGTCAAGTACTCTGTTAATCTTTTGTGAAAAACACCTATTTGAACACCTGGTAATTATAAACAGTTTCCTCTTTTTATATCTTTCATAGCTATTACATCTTAGGAGGTTTCTATGATATAGCATTTATTAGAACATCTGACAACTATTATACAGAATAGTACCTATCTCCCCCAATTAGACCCTTGTCAGCACCTATTAGAACATCTGATATTCAATATACAGAGCAGCGCCAATCCCCACCAATTTATTTTATTTATTTAAGGAGTGAGTTTACCCCTCCCTTCTTGACTGTTACGTGCATATAAGTTACTATTCTTAATAAAGACATTCAGACCTGCTTTGAAAACTGAAACTGTCTGTTGTGCATCATTGGGGATCTCCAGAGCTCTCACGGGTCGCTGTGGGCTACCAAGGAGAGAAGGGTGGTCGGCTGTCCATTAATAAATCCTTTCAGAGTTGGGCAGAATTAAGATTGGATGATCATAAGAGTATCTTGGCCATACATTTTTTTTTTTTTTCTTCTCACGGTTTCTGTGGATTTTATTTGCACATATATATTACACATCATTTAGGGGAAGGGAAGAGGCGGGAGGAGAGGAGAGAAAGGGAGAGGAGAAAGTATTATTACCCCTTTTCTTCCTGGCGGTGCACTGCCCTCGCGGATCTTATATACACTACTCACATATTATTCAGGGGAAGGGAAGAGGAAAAGGGGAGGGAAAGGGGGGGAGGGAGGGAGGGAGGGAGAAGGGAAAAGGGGGGAAACACAGGAGGTGGTGGGGTTCTCCTTTTTTTTTTTTTTGTAATGTGTCATATGATTTATATGTAATGTATAAGTGTTAGAGGTATAGTATGCACTGTTTTTGGGATATATGCTGTACAGGAAATATTTCAATATTTACGAGCTATAAGAGGTGGGAGGATTATCATTTCATCTATGTAATCTGTTTCCTTTTAATGTATGTAAATCTCCTGTAGCCTCTGTTCCCAGCAGCCTGGCAATGGGTGCCGTTGCTGAGTCTGTCATCCACTGGGACTCCTAGGCTCTTTTCTGTACTGAATTCTCCCAAGGGACCCCTTTTGGGGAGTAGTGTGTCTCATATTTTTAGATACCTTAGACGCATTATTTTTTACATCTCTACATTAAACCTCATCTGACATGTATTCACCCACTCGACTAATTTGTCCAGGTCTTCCTACAGGGTTTTTGTACCCCGCAGGAAATAATTACCCTAAATGGCTTGGTATCATCTGTAAATACTGAAATTGTGTTGTTTACCCCATTCTCTAGATCGTTAATGAATAAAGTAAAAAACATTGGCACCAGGGTAGAATCCTGGGGGACTCCACTTCCCATACCGAATTATTAAGAGTACTCTCCATCTCTCACCACCCTCCGAACTTGCCCCCGTAGCCAGCTTCCGTTTCATGTATACATCTCTTGGTTCAAGCTGACAGATATTAGCCCGCATAGTAGAGATTAAAGAGGAACTATTTCAAACTTCTTTACAAAATCCTCCTCTGGTAATCTGTGGTCATGAGACCTCGGAGTAGCCTCGAGAGAAGTTGTGAAATAGAGACAGTGTAAAGTAGGAGGTTGATATATAAATAACATAGTAATTCCTCTTTGGTTATTTATCCCCCCTCCCCCACCCCCCTATATAGAGGAGGGAGGGGAAGAGAAGAGAAAAACCTTTTTCTCTCTCTTTTCTCTTTCCTCTCTTGATAAGACTGCAGTTTATTTGGTATAAGAACTGTTGCCTGCTGTCTTCCCCCTTTTTTTCCTCTCCTCTTCTCTCTTTAAATACATATAAAGATTTTTTTTTTTTTTTGCATTACATTATTGGAACATATAATAGCTGGAGGATGAAGGCCTGGAGCTTCGCTCTTTGGCTATTTTTAACCACTTTCCCATATAGCCCTGGACTCACATAAACCTTAGGATTCGGATGTGAGTGCCTTCCCTAAGGGATTTTTCTTTATTTTTTTTTTCTATTTTATTTGCTCCCCTCTTCCCCCTTTTTTTTTTTCTTTTTTATCCCTTCCGACCTCCCCCCCCCCTCCCCCCGCAGAGGAAGATAGACGTAGTGTGTGTGACCTCTCTAAATGCTGAAGGATTAAATACTCCTGAAAAGCGTAGGATGCTTCTTTATGATTTGAAGCGCTCACGCACTGATCTGGCGTTTGTGCAAGAAACTCATTTTAAATCTGAGAGACTCCCCCTTCTCCGAAACAGATTCTTCCCATGTGTATATCATGTTTCTATTCAAGAAGCAAAATCCAAAGGTATCTCCATATTGGTCTCAAGTCGTATTCCCTGGTCTCTCACAGATGGATGCTCTGATACAAGTGGCCGCTATCTTTTTCTTAAAGGACATATTGGCGACATTAGGGTGACGTTAGCTACTATATATGCACTGAACCTTCATCAGGATTCTTTCCTTTGTAAAGTTCTTGTGAAGCTGGTGGAGTTTGCGGAAGGTAAATTGATTCTCGGAGGGGATTTTAATACCCCTTTAGATCCAAGGGTAGACACTTTCTCTGGAACTTCCTTGGTTTCTTTTGGCCCCAGGAAACGGATCTTGCGGACATTACATGACTTGCAGCTGATCGACGTTTGGCATATTTTACATACAGAGGAGAGAGATTATACTTTTTCCTCTACGCCTCATCAATCATATTCTCGTATTGATCTTTTCTTGATCCCTCACCAATTACTCTCCTCAGTTTTAGATGTATCCATAGGACATATAACTTGGTCTGATCATGCCTCGGTTATGCTCTGTCTTTCCTTGTCTAGCTCGGCTCACTCCCCTGAATGGCGTTGGCGCCTGAATGAGAGCTTATTACAGACCCCTGAAATTCTAGATGATGTGGTTAAGGAACTCAGAGTATTTTCAGATAAATGATACTCCGGCGAGTGACCCGAGCATGGTGTGGGAAGCACACAAAGCAGTTATGCAAGGGGTTCTGATTAAACATGGATTCCGTGTGAAGAAAGCTCGAGAAGCACAAGTAACAAAATTGCTGGATGATATCCAGGCTCTTGAATTACAACATAAGAGAACACCTGTCCCCTCATTGGGGAGAGATCTTTCCCATCTCCGGAGACAGATATCAGATCTTTTGCACTTTAAAGCCAAGGCAGCAATGCAATTTGGCAAGAAGTTATCATATGAATCTGGAGATAAATGTAGCACACTATAGGCTAGAACTCTCAGGGAACAACGTAAGACCTCGTACATACCCCATATAAAGAGGGGAGATCAATAAACCTTTTTTCTTCCAAAGGATATTGTTCAGGTGTTTGGGGAATATTATTCTTCTTTATATAACCTTACATCATCTCCCCCGCCCTCTTCTTCTATGGAAAAATATCTACTTTAAGCACATTTGTCTTGTCTCCCATCACCGGTTCGTGGTAATCTGGACACTCTCATAACTATTGAGGAATTGCAAACAGCAATGAAGTCTGTAAAATCAGGGAAAGCACCTGGCCCACATGGAGTACTAAAAACTCTATATAATATTTCAGTCATTCTAAAAGAGGGGAAAGATCCATCTGACTGTGGTAGTTATAGACCAATTTCTTTGCTTAATGTGGAATCAAAACTCTTTACTAAAATACTTGCCTCTCGCCTTCAATCCCAGCTCTCTCAGCTTGTTCATTTAGAACAAGTGGGTTTTATCCCTTCTTGTGAAGCAAGAGACAACACTATTAAGGTGCTTAATTTGGTCCACTATGCTAATCAGATGGACACCCCCTGTGTTTATTTGAGTACCGACGCAGAAAAGGCCTTTGATAGGGTAAATTGGACCTTTATGCTGGCGGTCCTAAAACATGTGGGACTAGGAAAGTGGATGCTCCAGTGGATTGCCAGTATATATTCTGCCCCAAAGGCACTGGTCAAGGCAAATGGGGTATTTTCAGAGCCTTTTTCAATTTCAAATGGTACTCGCCAAGGCTGTCCCCTTTCGCCTTTACTATTTGGCCTTTCATTAGAGCCATTATTGAACAAAATTCGGCAAAACCCTGATATTTCATGGTTACAAGTAGGAGATCTTAATTACAAAGTCTCAGCATATGCAGATGATTTGCTCTTCTCTGTTTCTAATACACATGTCTCACTGCCTAATCTTATGAAGGAAATTGACTGTTATGGAGCCTTATCAAACCTGAAAATAAATTATACTAAATCTGAAGTAATGGGAGTGGCACTGCCCCTTTCCTTGAGCCGTATTTTAAAACTTAATTTCAACTTCAAATGGACATCTTTTGTGCTAAAATATTTGGGTATTTATATCCCACCAAAATTAGCCAACACATTGTGAATTTTCCATCTGTACTTAGCTCAGTCCGATCCTTATTGGATAAATGGCATCAAGGATTGCATTCTTGGTTTGGCCAATGTAACATAATAAAAATTAGTATTCTGCCGAAATTCTTGTATCTTTTTCAGACACTACCCATTTCTATACCAGCTGCCTTTTTTTGCCAAATCCTTGCCCTGTTCTCTAAATTTATATGGGCAAACAAAAGACCGAGGATTGATAGACGTCTTTTGACATTGCCTAAATACCATGGGGGAATAGCTGTCCCAGATGCATCTAAATACTATCAAGCTGCCAATTTAGGCAGAATAATTTATTGGTGTAGACATGGAGATTTCAAACTGTGGATGGCTATTGAACAACAGTTTAGCCCCGTTCCATTGCATAGAGCGGTATGGTGCTATGCAGCTTTACCAGCTTCTCTTAAGAAGCATCCCATCATAGGTCCCACACTTCGAGCTGGTTCTAAGGTCTGTCAGAATCCCAAGTTTTCTTCCATTCAATCTCCATTATACCCCATTTTGGAAAACCCTGGTTTCCCTCCAGGTATACAGGTGATACTCGAAAAATTTGAATATCGTGCAAAAGTTCATTTATTTCAGTAATGCAACTTAAAAGGTGAAACTAATATATGAGATAGACTCATTACATGCAAAGCAAGATAGTTCAAGCCACGATTTGTCATAATTGTGATGGCCCGAAAATTTGAATATTACATGCAATCAATAAACAAGGATTGTACATAGAACAATATCAGACCTCTGAAAAGTATAAGCATGCATATGTACTCAGAACTTGGTTTGGGTCCCTTTTGCAGCAATTACTGCCTCAATGTGGCGTGGCATGGAAGCTATCAGCCTGTGGCACTGCTGAGGTGTTATGGAAGACCAGGATGCTTCAATAGCGGCCTTCAGCTATTCTGCATTGCTGGGTCTCATGTCTCTCATCTTTCACTTGGCAATGCCCCATAGATTCTCTATGGGGTTCAGGTCAGGCGAGTTTGCTGGCCAATCAAGCACAGTAATCCCATGGTCATTGAACCAGGTTTTGGTGCTTTTGGCAGTATGGGGAGGTGCCAAGTCCTGCTGTAAAATGAAGTCAGCATCCCCATAGAGCTCATCTGCTGAAGGAAGCATGAAGTGCTCCAAAATCTCCTGGTAAACGGAGACCCTGGACTTAATGAAGCACAGTGGACCAACACCAGCAGATGACATGGCTCCCCAAATCAACACAGACTGTGGAAACTTCACACTGGACTTCAAGCATCTTGCAGTGTG
>BLSH010280709.1:14238-31823 GCA_018402905.1 Glandirana rugosa | reverse complement strand
ACTGACGTACATTCACTATTTACTCCCACTAGAGTGTTGACCTTTGATGCCTTATGCACTTCTCATGACATTCTCTTGCGGGAACACTTTCGCTATATGCAGCTGAGGCATTTTCTTCAACACCTTATTAAATCCCATCCTCTCCCATATACGTTAACTCCTTTTGAAAGTTTATGTAGGACCAGACCCCATTCCCAGGGCTTGATATCGCTGGTATATTCGGCTATTATATCCATAAAAAAAACCCAGTTGAGTCTTTATCGTTCTCAATGGGAGGAATTGAAGGGACAATTGGACTCGGAGGACTGGCAGACTATGACTATAGCCACCTTGAAGAGTTCGAGAAATGTACTTATATTGGAGAATGCTTATAAAGTACTATATAGATGGTACTACACCCCGGCTAGACTGGCTCGTTTTATTCCCTCCTATTCCCCCCTCTGCTTTCGGGGAGGGCTCAATGGGCCACATCTGGTGGTTGTGTCCCGGGGGTGCGCAGACTATGGATCAGGGTCTATGCCTTACTTCGTAATCTATTCCATGTGAACCTGAAAAAAGACCCCTACGAGGCTCTTTTAAATAAGCCGATTTCTGAACTGCTATGTCCGGAGCGGCAGCTAGCCCAGCACCTTTTTACCGCAACCAAGTTGACTATAGCAAGGGCTTGGAGGACCCCCTTACTTAGCTTTGAAGCAGTCAAGAACCGCATGAATGACATTATGGTGAATGAGAAGTTGACGGCTGTCCTGCTGGACTCGCATGCTAAATTCCTTCGGGTGTGGCAGCCATGGCTTTCTCAAGCCTTCCCCTCTAGGTTTGATAGTTCTTTGTTAAATCTTTAGGGTTTTCCCTGGCGCGCACCCCAGGGACTCTTTTTCTTCTCTATTTTTTTTTTCTTCCTTTTCTTTCCTTCTCCCTTCCCTACTTCCTTTTCTCTCCTTCTCTTTCTTCTTCCATTTAGCTAATGTACAATGTTTTTAATTTTTTTTTCTGTGTTAAGTTACGCATGGAACCCGAATAGATCCCGTATTCCGGGCACATCCCGGACTGGATGAATATGTTCTCATTATGCCCTGACAGGCCTTATTTCCACCATGGTCAATGATAATTTACCTACTTCCCCTTTTTTGAGGGTAAGCTAGTTTACACGCTTCAGGATCACTGTAATTGATCCCACAAATGGCTGTTCTGTTTATATTACCAGCCTGGCCCCGGGACACCCTGGAGGGTTAGGTATGAGGTTTTCTATTCTCTTGCTAGTACTACAACAAATTCAAGGAGGAAATATAATTTGTGGATATCTTTTGTATATTACATATGCTTCTTGTTTACCTTATATGCCACTGTGTTATACACTGTATCTATAAGTTCTACGAATTGTATAAGAACTGCCTTAATGCCTGTCACATTGGTTTTTCATGCTAATAAAACTTTTGTAAAAGAAAAATCAGTGCTGTGTCACTTAATTAATGCCGCCAAAACTTGTATTACAATGTGCTGGAGAGACTCTAGCCCTCCCTCAATCGCTATGTGGTTAAACAAGGTCAGAAGTATTGGAGTCATGGAGGACCTGGTGCTTACCGCTCAAGACAGAAAAAAACAATATATTAAGACGTGGTCGTCTTGGGATTCTTTTGTATATTCAGAAGAAGGGAAGATATTATTAGAGAACTGTGCTGGAGACTGAAGTCCCTCTGCTTTTATTTATTAAGGCACACATACAGTCCACCCCCCCCCCTGGGTTCCTTCCCCCCCCCCCTTTTTTTTTCTTTTGTGTTTTGTTTAGTTAAAAAATAAAGGAAAAAAAGAGAGGGGCCGAAATATCCACTTAGGTAAATTATGGCGCATTTCCTGCAGATTTTGTTTATGCCATGGACGTAAGAAAATAAGAATGGGTTTTATGATGAATTTCTGTATTTTGATATAGAATGTTAACCACTTCCTTACTGGGCACTTAAACCTCCTCCTGCCCAGACCAATTTTCAGGTTTCAGCACTGTTGCATTTTGAATGACAATTGCGCGGTCGTGCGACGTTGTACCCGAATAAAATTGATGTCCTTTTTTTCCCACAAATAGAGTTTTCTTTTGGTGGTATTTGATCACCTCTGCGGTTTTTATTTTTTGCGTCATAAACAAACAAAGAGCGACAATTTTGAAAAAAGAACAATATTTTTTACTTTTTGCTATAATAAATATCCAAAAATAAAAAATAAAAAAAACAATTATTCATCGGTTTTGGCCGATTTATATTCTTCTACATATTTTTGGTAAAGAAAATCGCACTCGGCGTTTATTGATTGGTTTGCGCAAAAGTTATCGCATCTACAAACTATGGGAATTGATTTATGGCATTTTTATTATTATTTTTTTTTTTACTAGTAATGGCGGCGATCTGCGATTTTTATTGGCACTGCGATATTGGGGGGGACATGTCGGACATTTTTGACACTTTTTTGGGACCAATGACATTTATACAGCGATCAGAAATTTAAATGTCCACTGATTACTGTATAAATGTCATTGGCAGTGAAGGGGTTAACCTGAAGGGGGCAGTGAAGGGGTTAAATATGTTCCCTGGGTGTGTTCTAACTGTGGGGGGGCGGGGTTGGCCGGGACATAACAGATCTAACTGATCCCAGTGACAGGGATCAGTAGATCTGCTTGTCCCCCCTCTCACAGAACGGGGAACCGCCGTGTTTACATCGGCGGTTCCCCGTTCTAAAGCTCTGTAAGGCGATCGCGGGTCAGGAGCGGACATCGAGTCCGCCCGACCCGGGGGCACGCCCACGCAGCGTGCAGCGGCCGCGCACGCCGCCGCTTGTGAGTGCGCGCAGGGGGCGTCTTAAGGGGCGGACGTCTATAGACGTCCTCCTGGAGATTCAGATCCGCGCTGTAGACGTCTTTCGTCTATAGCGCGGATCTCTACAGGTTAAGCTATATTTGATACTAGGTAATGTGAGAATTACTGTGTTTATTTTGTGGAATAATGTTATTTTGGTGGATGTACGGTTCCTTAGTATAAATAAAGAATTAAAAGGAAATTTTGATGCTGAAAATGCACTTAGCCGAAAACCAAAACCGAAAATTACAGTTTTTAACCACTTGCCGACCGCCAACCGCAGGTTGGCGGCAACAAAGTGGTGCGATATCGCAAATCGCCGTCATCTGACGGTGGCTGCGAGATCGCGCACTGTGAGCACGCGCGCCACCGGAGGTGCGCCCGCGCGCTCACTGTGTTCGGGGAGGGCCAGGGAGCGGGTGCGGCGGCCTTGATCGCCGCCGTCTACCCGCGATGCCCCCCCCGGAGTGAACAACGTCGCACGACTGCGCAATTGTCAGTTAAAGCGATGCAGCGCCGAATCGCAAAAAGGGCTCTGGTCCTAAAGTGGGAAATCCTTCCGGGGCTGAAGTGGTTAAGAAATATTTATATTTTATATACAATTGTCATATGTAGCCTACCTGTGCCTGGGCACTGATAGGCAGCACTGATTGTCATTGATAGTTGGCACTAATAAGCAGCACTGATTGGCAGCACTGATGGGCACTGACAGGTGGCACTGATAGAGATGAGGAGTTTCACATTGCCTAGATAGCACGGCTTGTAAGAGCCGCTCTGTGTGTGAAACTCTCATGTAATGTAACTGATTGCACAGACCTGTCACAACTCGGCGGTGATGTTGGGGGTGGGCGGGACCAAACAGCTATCAAACACCTGCCCAGACCTTATCCCATTGGCTGGTGTTCGATAGCTGTTTGGTCCCACCCACCTCCGACATCACCGCAGAGTTTTGACAGGTCTCTGCAATCATTATATGAGAGTTTCACACACAGAGTGGCTCTTACAAGCCCCGCTATCAGAGCAATGTGAAACTGATCATCTCCTGCATACACACGGATAACCCACAATGGGCGGCACCCAGGGCTGACTCCGTCCCCTTTCTGCATTGGCTGTTTTTTTCTTTTGGCTAATGCCAAAAAACACAGTTTTCCACCGAATTTTCGGCGGCAGAAATTTCAGTGCATCCCTATTAAATACCCAGGGTCAGCCCAATCAGGGGGAGAAGTTCGGGGGGGGAAGTCTGGAGATGGAGTAGTGTGGGCTGTCTGGGCCAGGGGAAGCTCCCAGTCTGGGGGGTGACCCTGGGCCCGGAGTGCTCGGGAGCAGCCAGGAGGAGAGAGATCTTGGTGGCAGGCACAAGACAGAGGAGGAAGGACAGCAGGAGAGAGCACTATCCGGGAGAGATCTCCAGTGTGGAACTACAAGTATCAGGATGTCGGTGAGCAACATACCCTGGGAAACTGTTAGAGTCATGCCCGAGCAGACTGGGGTGAGAGACAATCTGGGAAGGATGCAGAAGCCAGTATGGGATTCCGATGGTGCTGTGGTAGTGGAGAAGGCCATAGAAGCTGAAGAAGCTGAAGGGGCCTGGAGGAAGATAGGCTGGGAGTAGTAGTCCATCAGGCCAGCTAACATACAGTACTTTGATACATTTTGGAGGCGATCTGCCTCTACCTGTAATAAGTGGTCTGGAGGCCTTGCTTCAACTATAGCAGGCCTCCCCATGTGCTAGCTAGGCCAGAAGAAGATGGAGGCCTGATAAATATCCTTTCAGGTCTCACCTGTGAGAAGCAAGTGTTGTGCAGGAAAGAAGTTTGGAGAAGTTTATATACTGTCGAGTGTATATAGTGGTCTCATGTACAGAACTGTTCAATTCTCGTGCATCACATAATCATCCCTACCCCCCATTCAAGTTCGAATTCCCCTAATAAATAAAACAAAACAAAGATGCCGGCTGTTCAGTGACTCTGGATGCAGTATGGATGTGATTGAGGTCAGTGTGATCAGGTGAACCACATCAACCAGCCACCCCTAAGGGAGCCATTGGCTACATAAACAACCAAAAAAGTATTACTCCATAAAACTAAAATAGCTTCCCCCTTAACCTCCCTCCATGCATGACTCCAGAACCTCTCCTATTCTCTGGAACATCCTACCTTAATCTATCTGGCTATCTCCTACTCTATCCACCTTAATAGCAGGAATACACGGTTAGAAAATCGGCTGATCACTCGACCGCCAACCAACGAAACAGCGGTCGGTGGTCAAAAACGTTGCATGAATACATGGGTAGAGAATAGGCCGATCGCTTGACCGCCGAGAGGTCGGTGGTCGAAAACGTTCTGCTCATGCTTGATGTGTTCAAGAGATTTTTTGACTGCCGACCTTCACACCAATGCATAGAATGTCGTTAGTTCGCAAACTATACAACACAAATTTTTCCATTTTTTCAATCGTCTTTTTCGTTCATGATATCGATATTGGGTATTACTTGCTGGGCATCAACGGTTAGAATATGGGCCGATCGGAAATTTTCGGTCAATATTCTTATCGTGTATTCCTGCCATTAGGCAAAAGTTTTCCCAGCAGACCTGTCTCTTTGCGGAAGCTTATCGTGCTTTTGCCTAGAAACTGAACTTTTACTTTCTCCATCAGCTCATCCCTCACAGTGATTACTGTTTGCATCACTTGCTTCTCAGTTTTAGGTCAGGGAGGACTGACATCCATCCTCACAGTGTGGGTTACTAGGCATAGTGGATGCAGATAGAAGAATTGAGTTGGACGCCAGACACTTTGATGATGCAGAACAAAAGAGATTTATTTTTCTCTTCAAGAACTGGGGAGAGAGGGTTAGGGCCAGGACACGCTTTGGATGGGTGCAACAGCACTTAGCAGACTCAGAGAATCTTTGAACATGACTCTTAATGTAGCGATAAAGTCCCATAGGCCTTCCAATTGACTTTGCCTGACTAGAACTATTTCCTAGGACTCTGAACATGAACTTTTGACTTCAACATAGATTGATGCACATACTAACTTGGTATCCCCGTTGTGCAGATCTAGCCTCCATCTCGCAGCTTCCCGCTGTAGCTTCACGAGTTTACACTCAGTCTCCCAACAAGACTTCTTGGACCCCCGCTGCCACTGGGTCCCTTGTGCTTCACACAGCCAACCGCTGTAATTCCCGAGTGTCCCCCACACCAACTTGCTGGGTTCCCTCCTCGGCTCTTCAGCCCAACTGCTGAACTCTCTCTTGCAAGCGTCACCCCCTCTATTCTGCTGGGTTCCTAGCTTGACTTCTGCTGAGACTTTCCCAATTTTTCCACTGTCCCCCAGCTAGTGAAAAGGCTGCTCTTGGTACTCTCTCAGACTCCAAACTCTGGCCCCTGATAACAGGAGCGTTGTCCCTCATAGGCAACAGCTTCTCCTTTACCTCTGACCCTTGTTCACACTTGCCCCTGGCAACAGGAGTGGTTGTCTCGTATGGCAACAGCTTTCCTTCACCTCTGGCAACACTCGGTTCTCCCTCAGACAGAACCTCTGCAATGACCAGGCTCCCCTCGGGCTGAGCCTCTACACACGTGGCTAGACCTCAGGCTTCAGGCCTAACTTTCAGCTGCTGCTATGTACATGTCCCAAGTCTTCAGCCTGGGGCAGAAGAACGCTAATCACCTGACTCCTTCCCCTTAAACAAACTTTCCCAGCATGCCAAGTAGTTATTCTGGCTGAGAAAATGTGTCTATTTGTAAAATGAACTCCCTGTGATCTTGTCATTCTAATTCCAAGGGCAGCAGTGCCACCTATTGACAGAATAGAGAGATGCACCAAATCCAGGCTGTATGGAAAAGAAAGACAGTAGATCTCCCTAAAAATCTGCCAGGCTAGTTACCACCTAGCAGACTAAATTTACTAGCAATCCTGTTTAGGACCAGGGTGCTACATTTACATATGATCTGTTACATACAGTATGTGCATCACCTTTTTTTGCTGGAAGCTGTTCAGCAGCATCTGTGGGATAAGTGCTGAAAGACTATTGGTTTTCTCAAATTTTCAATACTTGTATAAGTGAGACTGCTGTTGCTATTTATTATCATTATTCTTTGAGAGTACAGATATTTCCCAATATATCTTAAATTTCAGATCCCCTTAGAAAGAGATGGGAACAAATACTTTCAGACTGCTCATTAGAAATGATGAAATTCATAATTGAGCATCACCAGAAAGAATTAGAAGAAATAGACAAATTAAAGAAATTCAGGACCAACCCAGCAGTGGACTCACTGGGCAATCGTGGCTTGCCAAGGAAAAGAAGTTAAAGGAATATGTACAAAGGGTAACAGCTGAAACCACAGATGCAAAGGAAGGGAAATTTGTAAGAGATTCAGTTGCCTTCAGTGAGGGTAAGGCTTATAAATGGAAGAATGAAATGATGAATAGACCACAAAGAAGGGTTGTACAGACCAATAGAGATTGCACTGACACTAAAATTGAATCAGACTGTTCATTGTCTTCTGTTTCATCAGCACAAACAGGATCCACAGCACAAAGTTCGTCAAATCACTTGAATACTCTGAACAATCTGCTAATGGAGAAGCATACAAACAGAAATCTTAAAAGGCTAACACCACTTAATGTTCACTAACCAAGTACGGCACATTCACAAACCACTACAAGTACTAAAGACAAAGCGGAATCTACATTAAACTCGGAAAGCCCTATGCCTCCAATCTTTGGGACTGTACCAAAACCCTCAGCGAACCATTTAAATGTAGAAATTTTAATTCAGACCCTGGGGAGGACCCCAAAGATGGAGACCGGTATAATGGGATGTGTAGAAAAATATTGGACAACAAAAGCTGGTACAAACCAATATCGGAGAACAGCTTTAATGCATTTCAGTCTAAGTTTACAAAATTGATTGCACGGGCTTACAACTCAGGAGTTATTGACAAAGAGATCCATGAATTCCTTACAATTAAGCACCCCAAAATACCAGTCTTCTATTAATTACCAAAAATCCACAAAAATGCTATTGATTCCCCAGGATGTCCAATAATTTCGGGCATTGGGGTTTACTCTGAGCCAACCAGTAAGGTCATTGACTTTTTTTTATGTCACATGGGATAAGTTTACCCTCTTGTCTTAAAGATACCTCCTATCTGTTCTGTGCCTTAGAGGGAGTCACCCTCCCAGAGGGGGCCACCCTTGTTGCGATAGCCCCAGGAAGACGTGACCTATCACGAAACATGTAGGGCGGAGTCTACGCACTGACGTCACCACACCGCATGTTGATCCCGCGAGGACGGGCGTTTTTATTTGTTTGCTGGCTTTTTTACATATATGCGCATATTGATTTTCTACAATGTGAGTACCCTGGTTTTATATGCTATGTTTTAATTAAAGAAGTGTTACAGTATTACGCTATGTAGCCCTTGTTTTTTATGGCATGTACCTTGGGAGTATCCTGTAAGATCTGCTGCACCCGATTAATCTATGAGACGGATGCTGTTGGAACCTGGAGAATTTAGGAGGATCGCCTCTTTTTGTTTTACCACACTGGTCCCTGCAGAGGGCTATATCTGCTCGTGAGGTTGACCTTAGCTAGAGATAGCGGGTCTCTGCTTCCGGTAAGGGTCTCTATTACCCACATTATCACTGGAGGTGTTCGCACGATTTTCTGCGGTGGTGGATAAAAGAAGGGACTTCTTTCACTGCCTATTCTCCGATTTGATTTGATGGATATGATAATTTTGACCTTTTCTCTTTAAAGCACGACTGCTTTCCTTTTCCTCACAAGACTTTTTTCACCAGTGTTTTTTCACAAGTTTTTTTTTTTTGGACTCATTTTCTCACTAACAAATATATTATGCTTTTTTATTTGTGTTAATCATCTCACATGTGACACACGTATATGTCAGAGTTATTTTAGCGCAACAATATTGTTTGTTTACATATATATATATATATATACACACACTGCATTCATTTGCTTCTTTTACTTAAAAAAAAAAAAAGGAGAAGTGTGTGTGTGTGTGTGTGTATATATATATATATATATATATATATATACATACATATAAATGTATTTATTTATTTTGGTAAAAAAAAAAAAAAAAAACTTTTATTTTCTGTTTGTTATGAAGGCATATATTTTTTTCTCCTCTTTTTAATGTCAAAAGACCTCTCTCTAGTGCTATTTTCCTTTCTGGCTATCCTCATTTCAGCTGGCCGTTCTATCTGTCCTAAAGCCATGAGTCAGTCACCGCTTATGCAAAAAGACCCTCAAATTCAAAGGTACGGGACCACCGCGTTGGTAAGTTTGCAGGAAAAGAGTGCCTCCTTATGCGGATTGTTGAGTGTTTTACAGCCCCGCATGCTCATGCTCTCAAAAATCAAGAGCCAGGGAAAGGCGGACGGTCTTCATAAGAGTGTAACTGCAGATGCTGCACCCACTCAAGGGAAAAGGTTCCAAAGAAGACGTCTTATTGCCTCTTCCCCAGAGCAACGCCAATGCCCCAGCAAGAATCCTACAGGGCCTGTGGCACAGCGCCTGTAGCCAATAGGCTGGTGAGTAAAGACTGCCCGGAGGAGTTCGCAGTTAACAGGTAACACCAGATATCTTTATTAATTATGATGCAAGATGCTATTTTGGACTCACTTCAGTTATGCCAGGCAGGTAGCCCCCTCCTAGTTGCTACTCTAGTCACTAGAAAAACAACCTGGCTCTCTGGCATGTGGCGCTCAACCACTCACACCTCTGCCTCTGTGCAGTAGCATTCTGAATTCAAGCCTCTCCCAGTGCGAAGACCCAGTGCTCGGGCCGCTAAATTGCACTAAAAAGCCTGGGTGCCCCTTCTGTGGGTCTTGATGGGGCCCTGCAGTGTTTCCTCTTTAGGAACGAAATCTGCCATTATGTAAGTGTCTGTGGGCTGAGGCTTGGGCTACCCTGGTGAGTAGACAGCCTGCAGATAATAGCTCCTCTTCATCAGAGGAAGATCCGTTTCAGTTTTTTTTCCTTCGGGGAACAGTGGATCCAGGTGGTCAGGCCGGCCATTACATGGGTATAAAGACAAAGTCATATTTACGCTTTCTTCAAAACGGCAATTCCTTCTCCATTTATGGATTTAATTAAATTTAATCAGATGGATGGCAGTGTCCAGAGATAGTTTCTCCTTTCATTGTGTATACAGGTATTATCCTTGTCAGAGACCAGATATAGCATCACTGAAATCCATGCCCACAGTAAATGCTACTGTAGCCTAGTAACGAGGCGACCAACAGGGGTCTGCCGTCCAGCAGTTGCCCTTACCTGGGTGACTAGTGCTTTTTGGGTCCAGGAGATAGAGACAGCCGTTGGAGAGGAATCCATAACGCTGATATCATTTGAATCCTAGCCAAGATGAATGTGTCTGTGAACTTTATTGCAGAAGTGCCTGGCCATAGCGATGCTATACTCGGTCACGTCTAGGGGGGCCCTATGGTTGAGACCCTGGGCGGTGTCTTGCTTTCTAAAACCAAGATTGGTGTGAGTCACTTTATGGCAGAAGATCTCTGTTTGGTAGGAAACTGGAGACAGGCATATCATAAGTGACAGGAGGTAAGTCCGATCTGCTTCCATAAGACCGGAAGCAAAAGGAAAAGGAAATGTTTCTCCCGGCAGATTCCGCTTCTCTAGGTCCAGGGAGCATAGGGCCAGCTGTCAGGCCAGGTAGAGGATGTGAGGGAACTCAGGCAACCTTTCACAAGGCCCATAAGTGAAAATCCTTGGGTATACCACAAGTACCCACTAAGCCCTTTTGACGAGCGCATGCCCAGACTCTTGAGGTAGGAACCAGAGGGCGCGCTTTATGGGTTTCTGGACAGCATGTTGTACAGATCCTTGGAGGTAGGTATTAGGCACTCATGGTCACTTCAGGCATTCCTCGCTGCTTCTCCTCCAGACCATTTCTCTGCCAAATCCACTGCAAAAGCGAGTGGGCTGCTACAATACTTACAGACACTTTAGACTCAGGGAGTCATTGTCCTGGTCCTATTCACAGGAAAGATTGCAGGTTTTCTACCCAGCCCTGTTTGTAGTTCGCAGGGGACAGAGGCTAGTGTCCAGTTGTAGATCGAAAGAGGTTAAACCTTGTTGGCCCTCTTAGAGACCTTTAAGATGGAGTCCATTAAAACAGTACAAGCAGTCGGCTGGATGCTACTGCTGGATTGTCAGGATGCCTATCCTCACATCCCAAATTTCCTTTTCTTTCCAAAATAAGTAAGTTTGGTGATCGATTAGACGCATCTCCACTTTAACAGCCTACCTTGTGGCCTATAAATAATAAATATCTCTGAGAATGTTGGCAACGGTCTCAGTGCCATGTCAGCTTCACTCAGAGAACAGGCTCTCTGGGTTTGTCACTACCTGGTGTTAGGAAAGACGGAGAACTCGTGTTTCCATAAGAAGAAACACGGTGCGCAGGCGCATGCACGAACGAACGGACGGCACGAACATTTGTGCGCACACGCGACCGGGAGGCGTGCATCCCCGTTCGTAATCGTTCTTGGTGCCAAAGGGGCTATTTAAACCGGACAGTGACATGGGATCAATGCCGTTTGGTCTACAATGTTCCTGAGATTCCTGTTACCTGTTTATCTGCTGAACCCCTTCTTTTGATCTACCGGCTTGACCCTGACACCGCTGCTATCTGCCTGCCTTGACCCTTGGCTTTCCTTAATGATCCTTCTGCCTGCTCCTTGGTACCACGCTGCTAGCCTGTTGCCGACCCGGCCTGTGTCCGACCATCCTTCTGCCTGCTCCTCGGTTCCTGATCCGCCTGCCTGCTGCCTGATCCAGTCTGCTTCTGGCTTTCTCATCCAGCATCACCTGCTTGGTCCAGCCGGACAGGGCTATTGTCAGCTGTTCCCCAGAGTTCCTCCTCTGCTCCAGCTAGTTGCATCTCCAGCCCTGCCTGTGACCACCGCACCTGTGTTCCAGTCAAGCACTCATGCCATTCTGCACTCTTGAGCCTCCTGTTCACCATATCAGGGGTTCCTGAGTCAGGATTGTAAGAGAGGCTGTCCTCGGCAGTTGCAGACTCCACCACCAGGTACGTGACAGTACCAAACGGCCATGTCCGAGTCTGCGCCAGGACCCTCTCCCATGGATGAACTTTGCCGACATCTTGCTGGTCTTACGCAGGCTGTTAAAGACCTTCATGACAGCTATCACCGCTTGGAAGAATGTGGCCAAGAACTTTCCTCACCATCTTCACCCCACACCGGTCAGCCCGTTGCTTCCACCAGCACAGCTGCTTCACCGACTGGTTATGTTGCCTCCAGAGCCCAGAGACCCGACACCTGACAAGTTTTCCGGAGAACGCCGCAAATTTCACTCTTTCTGCAATGCATGTGAACTGTATTTTGCATTACAGCCCCAGCCCCGCACATTCTCCCTGGAAACAACCAAGGTGGGATTCGTAATCTCTCTCCTACAAGGGGAATCACAGTCCAGGGCTCACCGGCTCCTAGAACAAAAGGCAGCATCTCTGGGGGACCTCATGGCCATTCAGTGTGACCAAACCCCTGTATCTTTGCATTTTTTGCTATATACGTTTAGATGCTTTTAAAATAGCCTGACAGGAGTATGTATCATGTGTGCGCTGTAACTTATAGATTTTTTTTTTTTTTCTCTGGGGGACCTGACATCCTTTTTTGAATCCATGTCCCAGCTATATGAGGACCTGCACCAGCAGAGGCAGCATTGCATGCACTTCAGAAAGAGCGCAGAGCGGCAGAGGACTATGTATCAGAATTTAGACGTTGGAGTTCCAATACCAATTGGAACGGCACCGCTCTGTGTTACCAATTCCGCCTGGACCTCTCCGAGCCCCTAAAAGATGAACTGGCACGAGTAGGGGTCCCTCAGACTTTAGACGCTCTGATTGAACTGTCTATTCAGATTGATCGACATCTGAGGGAACAAAGGTCTGAACATCAGGCGGGTCCATCTCGCCTCACTTGGATGTTGCCTCGAGGTCCTGTTTTTTCCAGTCTAGCTTTGCCATCCCCGGCAGCTTCTCCACCTGACACCTCTGAACCGATGCAATTGGGCCTGCTCCGTCTTTCTCTTACGGCTGAGGAACGCCAGTGACGTCACTCGAGCAACCTCTGCATGTACTGTTGTGCCCCAGGACATTATGTGAGGACCTGCCCGGCAAAGCTACGTAAGTGTCTGACCATCACATCTGATCCTGTGCCTGCTTGCTCCGACAACCCTGCTCATATTTCTGTGCTTATCTCATTCCAGCTTCCGGACAGGAACATCCTGGTCCCCGCCATTATTGATTCTGGAGCCTGCAGCTGTTTCATAGACCTGTCCTTCGCCACCAAGCACCAGATTCCACTTCAGCCTAAAGCCAGAGGAATGACTGTTCATCTAGCGGATGGGTCAACTATCAAATCGGGACTGGTCACCCATGAAACAGTATCACTGCCTGCCACCATCACCAGCACCCACCATGAACTCTTACGCCTTGACGCCATAGCATCCCCGTTGTTTCCAGTGATTCTGGGTATGCCTTGGCTACAGGTGCACAATCCGCTCATTAATTGGGCCAAGGGGGCGATCCAGTTTCAGTCGGCCTACTGTTCCCAGCATTGTTTGCAAGAAAACTCCAGTTCTCCTCCTACCTTGCTTTGGTTGGACTCTGATGTCGACTTAGAAACCCACCAATCTGTGCCAGAAGTGTACCATGCTTTCTTGTATGTTTTCAGTAAGAAAGGGGCAGAGACCCTTCCGCCCCATCGGCCTTATGATTGCCCCATTGAACTTTGGCCAGGAACTGAAGTCCGTTTGGGAGAATTTTTCCCCTATCTGAACTTGAACTGGGTGCTCTTAAAACTTATTTGGACGAGAGTTTAAAGAGGGGATTTATTCGCCCCTCCACATCATCCGGCAGGTGCAGGCATTTTCTTTGTGGAAAAGAAGGATCATTCCTTACGGCCTTGCGTTGACTACAGAGAATTGAACAAGATCACAGTTAAAAACCGCTACCCTCTCCCATTGGTACCTGAACTATTCCAAAGACTTGGAACAGCAGTCATCTTTACCAAGCTGGATCTCCGAGGAGCATACAATCTTGTTCACATCCGAGAGGGTGACGAATGGAAAACTGCCTTTCGCACCCGTTTTGGGCATTATGAGTACCTAGTAATGCCATTCGGACTCTGTAACGCACCTGCTACGTTCCAGCATTTTGTAAACGATATCATCAGAGACTATCTTGATCTTTTTGTCATCATTTACCTGGACAATATCTTGATTTTTTCACCATCCTTGGAAGAACATCGCCAACATGTCTCACGTGTTCTGGAACGTTTGAGACAACATGGACTTTACGCCAAGCCTGAAAAATGTACTTTTGAGCAGCAAAGCATTCAATTCTTGGGACTGATTATTTCTGTCAAGGGCATCAAGATGGACACCCAGAAAGTTTCAGCCATCTTAGCTTGACCCACACCCAGCAACAAGAAGGGGATCCAACGTTTCTTTGGATTCGCCAATTTCTATCGAAAATTCATCAGAAGATTTTCTGCTATTATTTCGCCCATTACTCAGTTGACCAGGCAAGGCATTCGGTTCCATTGGTCCACAGAAGCAAAGTCTGCTTTTGAAACCCTCAAGGGCCTGTTTACATCTGCACCCATCCTAAAGCACCCTGATCCGGTCCTCCCATATGTCCTTGAGGTTGATGCATCTGAAACAGCGGTTGGGGCAGTACTCTCCCAGCGACAAGGCGCCAAAGCTCTGTTGCATCCAGTCGCCTTTTTCTCTCGCAAATTATCTGTACCTGAGAGGAATTATAACATTGGTGACCGGGAGCTACTGGCAATCAAGGCTGCATTGGAGGAATGGCGATAGCTGTTGGAAGGAGCGGCGCATCCGATTCTGATCTATACGGATCACAAGAATCTGGAGTATTTAAGAACTGCAAAGAGACTAAAACCACGCCAGGCCAGATGGGCTCTGTTTTTCTCCAGATTTTACTTCCATATAACATACAGGCCGGGATCTAAGAATACGAAGCCAGACGCACTTTCACGTATGTTCAACGAGCCTAGGAATCCTCCTTCTTCTGGCACCATTCTGCCCTCTGGGAATTTTTTCTTGCTCCAGGAAGATCTGTTGTCACAAATTAAAAATCTTTCCGCTGAGTATGTTGCTCCTCCTGGAAATAATCTACAGTGCAGAGAAGGATTATTGTGGCATGACAACAGGATCTTTGTACCTGAAGAGGTGTGTACCGCGGTTTTGGGACTTTGCCACGATCATGAACTTGCGGGACACTTTGGTACCTACAAAACCGCTGAACTGCTCCAACGCACATTTTGGTGGCCACAAGTTGGGGATGATTTCAAACGTTACGTGGAGTCTTGTGCCACTTGTGCTCAAAATAAGGGCAGCAAAAACAAGGCTTGGGGTCTATTGAGGCCACTGCCAGTTCCGGAAAGACCTTGGAAGATGATCTCGATGGACTTTATTGTCAAATTACCCCCGTCGGAAGGATTTTCCTCCATTTTTGTGGTGGTGGACAGACTGTCTAAAATGGCCCACTTTGTACCCATGAGGGGTACAACTTCTGCCCCTGAGACCACTAAAGCTTTCATTAAGGAAATCATCAGGCTCCATGGGATACCAGCCAACATTGTCTCTGACAGGGGGGTGCAATTCACCTCCTGATTCTGGAAAGCTTTATGTGGGGCCTTAAAGATTGAACTGTCATTTTCTTCAGCCTATCACCCAGTCCAACGGGCCGACTGAAAGGACTAACCAAACGTTGGAACAGTACCTGAGATGTTTCTCGTCCTTTTACCAAGATGACTGGGCGTTGTCTTTACTACCCATGGCTGAATTTGCCTTTAATAACTCTGCTCATTCTTCCATCAAACAGTCCCCGTTTTTTGCAAACTACGGGTTTCACCCGTCCTTCCTGTCCAGCTCCATCCCTGAAAGTACAGTCCCGACTGTGCAAGAGACTATGGATTTTTTCAGCCCCAACAACAAGCTGCTGCAGGAAATTATGTCAAAGTCCCAGGAATGTTGTAAGTAAGCGTTTGACAGGAAAAGACGAGGTGAACTGAACTTGGAGCCAGGGGTACAAGTTTGGTTGTCAACTGCAAACTTGAAACTGGCGTGCCCATCAAAGAAATTGGGACCCAAGTTCAAAGGGCCATAGGGTTAACAGTGTGGCTTATAAACTGTAATTACCAGACTCATTACGAATTCACCCAGTGTTTCAACGTCTCTCTTAAAGCCTGCAACTTCTAATCCCTTTCTGGGACGAAGCACCGGACCACCCGAACCTGTGATTGTTGATGAGGAAGAAGAATTCGAAGTCGAAACCATCTTGGACTGCAGGAGAAGGGGGTAACCAGGTGCAATATCTCATTAAATGGAAAGGGTATGGTCCGGAAGAGAGCTCTTGGGAACTCAAGGCTAATATTCATGCTCCAAGGTTGATACAGACTTTCCAAAGATCTCACCCTGAAAGGCTTGCCCGATTGGGCTTCCGGAGGCTGCCCATTAGGGGGGGCAATGTCAGAAAAGACGGACAACTTGTAGTTCCATAAGAAGAAACACGGTGCGCAGGCGTGTGCACGAACGAACGGACGGCACGAACGTTCGTGCGCACGCGCGACCAGGAGGCGCGCGTCCCCGTTTGTAATCGTTCTTCGCGCCAAATGGGCTATTTAAACCGGACAGTGACATGGGATCAATGCCATTTGGTCTACAACGTTCCTGAGATTCCTGTTACCTGTTTATCTGCTGAACCCATTCTTTTGATCTACCGGCTTGACCCTGACACTGCTGCTATCTGCCTGCCCTGACCCTTGGCTTTCCTTGACGATCCTTCTGCCTGCTCCTTGGTACCACGCTGCCAGCCTGTTGCTGACCCGGCCTGTGTCCGACCATCCTTCTGCCTGCTCCTCGGTTCCTGATCCGCCTGCCTGCTGTCTGATCCAGTCTGCTTCTGGCCTTCTCATCCAGCATCACCTGCTTGGTCCAGCTGGACAGGGCTATTGTCAGCTGTTCCCCGGAGTTCCTCCTTTGCTCCAGCTAGCTGCATCTCCAGCCCTGCCTGTGACCACCACACCTGTGTTCCAGTCAAGCACTCATGCCATTCTGCACTCTTGAGCCTCCTGTTCACCATATCAGGGGTTCCTGAGTCAGGATTGTAAGAGAGGCTGTCCTCGGCAGTTGCAGACTCCACCACCAGGTACGTGACACCTGGACGTCATTCTTCTTCTATCCAGGGGACTGGAACAATTGCTGTCGCACCAAGAGGTCCTCATACATGCCCTGCAGCCATATGGCTGGGTTATCAACTTCAAAAAAAAAAAAAAATAGGGGAAAGAGAAGCTGACTTTCTCCAACCCAACAGTTAGTGTAGTTGGGGGTGCGCTGCTAGTTCCTTTGTTTTGCTTGCATCAGAGAAAGCAGTGACAGTCAGGAAGAGAATTCTGAGGACAGCTACCTTCACTTGTTTGATGGCTTCTCAGTGCCTCAGTCTTCTGGGCTCAATGTCTTCATGCATACAGATGATTCCATGGGCGCCTGCGCAAGTTTCAACTAGGATTCTTAGCGCAAGGGAGGAAACAGGATCGAGCACAGTTGAGAACAGTGTCACTCAGTATGAGTAGCGGTCCATGACAGTGACGAAAGAGACTACGTTCGTTTTGTTTCCTTGATCGTCGCGTGGGGGT
>BLSH010280652.1:117661-142894 GCA_018402905.1 Glandirana rugosa | reverse complement strand
ATTACAAGGAATGTAAACATCCCTTGTAATAGGAATGGTGCATGACAGGTACTCTTTATGGACAGATGTGGGGTCAATATGACCTCACATCTCTCCTGCAGGCTGGAAAGACTGAGATCAGAAAAAAAATTCCGATCCCAGCCTTTCCAGCCGTGATCACGGCTTTGTTTACTAAAGCCGGGCCGGGCGTGACGTCATAACATCGCGCCCGGTCCTCCGAGGGTCATAGAGATGACTGGTGACCAGATGGTCATCAGTCATCTCCCTGACGACACTCCAGCGGCGACGGATCTCTTCTCCCTGCCGCCGATCGTACGGGCGGCACGGGAGAAGCACCGAATGGCGGCGGGAGGGGGGGGGATGTCCCCTCCCGCTGCCTACAAGAACGATCAAGCGGCTGAACTGCCGCTATGATCGTTCTTGTGGTGTGCAGAATCGCCTGCTGAAAAAAATATCTGAATGGTGCCTCTAGCTGCTGGCACCATTCAGATATCCCCGCTCAAAGTCTAGGACGTCCATGGACGTGCTACCGGCGGGAAGTGGTTAAGGGGGTTTAAGTGCCCAGTTGTCAAGTGGTTAATATAACATCATAACAAGCTTTTGGTGCAGACTAAGGGCTAAATGTGAATGAATAGTCCCTTTCATTTAAACTTATAAAAAGATATGAGAACGATTCTATACATCTATTAGATATCTATGATAATAATCCAAAGTTGTCCCTATTATTGAAAACCAATTATGGCTAAAGTTATTTTGAAAGATTTCTGGATGCTAGAATTAAGAAATCTTTCAGATCTTTCACTGAATACATTAGATCCTGACAGAGGATAATGATTGTAGATAACCACACGTACACCATTTAAGGAGGGTGGTTATAACTGTTTAATTTAATTCAGTTTATGGAAACGGAGTGTCGGTTGAACTTTAATGGATGGTGGTGACAAATGATTCCCTAGACTATATCAATTTTTAGGTCATTTCTCTATATATATATATATATATATATATATATATATATATATATATATATATATATATTCTTTATATATATAATTTTTAATATTTTACTTTAATGGACATCCAATCTTTTTAGGATTCTTTATATAATCCAATTTTATATAGATCCCTTTCATTCTGTGGGGGAGTATTAGACATATATTTAATGTTTTAACCATGGGTTGAGAATATTTCTCTAGATGATATAAACTTGATATCGAAAGAATTGCAGTGAATCAAGTCCATAACTCACATAAGTCGAGTAGATATGTAAAAATCAAAGAAGGCTGAGAAGCGTTAATGTACCCTTGCAAATATATGTGATTGTTAATGCACTCCGATGGACCAGGAGAGGGTTAACAGACAGCCTTAATAAGAGACCTAATTAAGTTTTGGGTTGAATATGATAATACGGAAAATATAAATATTTATGCTCCCTAGATGATGATGATAGTTATACTTTTTTACAGTACATGTCACATGGGCGAACAAAAGCAGCAATGATTATCCGTATTAAAAGATAGGCGAGGTCAATGTTCCCTCCCCCATCCTCAGAGTGTATATAGTACGAGGTGCTGATCGTGGGGTCACGCCCTCCGTAGAAGTCGTGATGACGAAACGCATCAGGCGTGACCCCACGACAGGAAGTGACGTGCTTGCGCTCCAGGACGCGAAGTGAAAGTGAAAGACGCTGATGCTGGAACTAAGCGTGGAGCGGTGAGACGTCAACATACTACTGATTTGATACATGAAAATTGCGATTGTTGACTGCATGTTTGTAAGTGCAATTTTAAGGCGGGTTGGCAATAAAATTGTTGTTTTTATGGGATTACGCTATGGTATGTGTGTCCTTTCTCCTATGATCGATTAATGCGGATGGAGATTGCTGACAAGATGCAGAGATAGGCGGAAGGCTCAGAGGGTGCGGTTCAAGACAGTGTACCAGTTGATTAAGCACAGGTCTCTAATATTCTCACTTCTGGTAAGCAGATTGTGGATCTATATACTGCACGCGGTGTCATAACATTACCTTTCTGGGTGACTGGATTTGTCTTCACATCGACTATCTGAACTATATGGTTGTGGCTACCTCTGGAAACTGCGTCCACCCTAGGCTCTGTGTGTGAACTTTTTTTGGACTTTTATTAGCGCTATTGCACTGCAGGGTGGTGGTTCTGTTGAGCCATACAGACATTGTGCACTTTGTATTTGTATTTTCTGTTTATTTTAATGGCAGCTTTTTAAAGTCCTGATCCTATCAGTACTGTTTCTCTTAGAGATCTAAGAGCTCCACTTTTGCGCTGATCGGTGGGTCGTGAGACGCTTATTCTAGGTGACATCACCATTTATAAATATACAAAGTAATTTACCATTAGTAAATTGACCCCAGTGTCTCGGTGTAAAGGTGGCCATCTTGGTAAAGGCAGGACTTTGCCTTTTCATGTTGGAGCTGCCCCTCACTTACCCTCAAATTACTATTGGTCTGATAGCTGGTGAGGACTATTTAAGCTGTTGCAAAAAGACATACAGAAAGCACAGATCCACAAAATGGATAAAACAGATGCAGAGATATGCTTGTCTTTAGATCCTCAGGAATAGTTCCCTTCAGTAAGGAAAGCCATGAGTACAGTAACAACATCACCAAATCTCACTCAAATTCTCATAACAGGGGCAGAGGCACAGTGATCTAGATGTCCCCTACAATACATCTGCTCGTCACGTTGCATTCAGGTCCATGTTAAATTTTACATTATGACACTACAGGACAAAGTAAGGATGTGGAGGTTTGCAGAACTTAGCAATGTGGGCGACATAGAAAATAAACAGTCCTTGACATGTCAATTTCTGTACACTAACAGGGGACAAGTTCTCTGCAAAAGAGCAGTGTCCGAACCCCATACTTGCTTCTTTATAGGCGATCCCACCATTTGGAAATGTATCTAAGTAGCAAAGTGGTTTTAAAGTCACAAAGCCTTAAAGTTATAATTTAAATTAAAAGAAATGTATACCTTGTGCATCTTTTCTGCATACGATGTCCACATCATTGATTTTTCCAAACTTCCCAAATCTATCTTCAAGCTCAGCTTTGGTGACCAATGGACTAATCCCACCAACATATAGACGTCTTAATGTTGTCTCCATGATCCAGGTAAGAATCTCTGGCAAAATAACAACTTACTTAATTTACCAACATCATCCACAATATTACAAAGTCCATATGAGAAAATAAAAACAACAGCATACTTGTACTTTTTTGTACTACACGTGGGTATCTGCGAAGGTAAGCTCACTAACACTTAGGACCTATATGATAGAAACAAAAATCAATATTTAAACGTATCCTATAACCCATTCAGCATTACGAAGAGCTTACAGACAAACGCACGCTGCACTGGTGTCCCGGAAAAAATAGGCACTCGCCGGAAACACAGCGTAGACTTTTAAGTTCCGCTTACAACTCCCCCACAACGGTGCAGCGTCTTTTTTTTTTTTGCTAACCCCACAAAACGGGATACCGGAAGTGACGTTCCTTCACCGCCATATTGCTACACCCGCACTAATCTATACTAAGGATAGAGAGAAGGCGGCAAGTGGACATCTTTTTACACCCATCGGAGTTTTTAATTTCACAGTTATTTTAAACAGTAAACGGGGCTTACATACTGAAATACAGAAAATAGATATACGTGACATTGTTTTAATGTTAAATTTTAAAACAGCGGTGTTCTGTGACATTTGCAAAGCTGTGAGATCGGCAGGCTTGCCGCTGCTTTTAAAATGTAACATCAAAACAATATCAAGTATTTCTATATACTGTATTTCAGTAGGTAAGCTCCGTTTACTGTTAAAAATAAGTTGGAAATTAAAAACTCCAGTGGGTGTAAAAAGATGTCCGCTTGCCGCCTTCTCTCTGTATCCTTAGTATAGACTAGTGTGGGTGTAGTAATATGGCGGCGATGGAACGTCATTTCCGGTATCCAGTTTCGCTGGAAACTGACGCTACACTCACTGGGTGCAAAGTACCTTACCCCAGAGGAGTAGCTCCTTAGCAATGTGGCTTATATAAAAAAAAACACAACATTCGCCTTTCCAGAAATAGAAAGGCTGAACTAGCTTATGAAACATGGGGAAAGATCGCAGCCTCTCTAATTAAAAAAAAAGGGGGGAGAAACGAATCTAAATCCCGCAGATAGATTTAGATGATGTTTTATCATTTAATAATCTAGGAAGGACTATTACTAGCGTTCATCTTTACTTTACCTTATGA
Organism: Glandirana rugosa; assembly: GCA_018402905.1. Taxonomy (NCBI): domain Eukaryota; kingdom Metazoa; phylum Chordata; class Amphibia; order Anura; family Ranidae; genus Glandirana; species Glandirana rugosa. Next base: position 138,630 of record BLSH010280652.1, on the reverse strand, counting down.
GCAAGCCAAGGGAAGAAGAAAGCGACCTGCACCAGATGAAACCATTCGTTTACAAATGTACGGGAGACGCAGTTTGAATCTGACTTTCTTATATATATAAGACAGTCGGATTCAAACTGTTTGCATCTCCCTTTAATAATGCCTCTGCCACTCCTAATACTGATACATTTACCATTCGCCTTTAACTATATAAAAAAAAAAAATCTTGGGCCATAGTATTCAATGTGACATTAGTAAAGTTATATTGCTTTTCTCTTCTTCCCCGAATATTGTACAGCAGTCCACCATGAGAAGCTTGAAGCTGCAAATCAACACTAGTAGTAGTGTTTAGAGGACACGTGGCACATAGGGGAAGGGCATGTAAATTCAGCATAAAGTTAATGTTTTTAATCTTCATACCTTGTCTTCCCATGTATTCTACAAACCTCTCTTGATTTCTCTTAACCACCTCCAGTCTGGGCCAATTTTGATGTTTCTGCATTTTTACATTTTTTTAATTACTTAGAGCTCCTAAATATTAGATATTTTTCAAGCAGATGCCCTGGAGAATAAAATAGTTGCTATTGCAATTTTTTTATGTTACACAATATTTGTGCAGTGGTTTATCAAGCATACATTTTCAAGAATTCTTTTTTAATGAACTTTAGTGCATAAGAACACAGTATAATACCAAGTTTTTGGTTAACCACTTTCCCTTCTGGGCACCTAAACCCCCTTAATAGCCAGACCAATTTTCAGCTTTCGGTGTTCTTACATTTTGAATGGCAATTGCGTGGTCATGCTACACTGTACCCAAATTAAATTTTTGTCCTTTCTTTAACACAAATAGAGCTTTCTTTTGGTGGTATTAATCACCACTGAGTTTTTTATTTTGTGCGCTATAAGACCCCTTTCGCATCAGAATGTTTCTCAGGAGCTTTTGCGCTAAAAATATCGCCTGTAAAGCAACTGAAAAACTCCCCCCCATCCGCCCCAGTGTGAAAGCCCGAGTGCTTTCACACTTGGGCAGTGCACTTGCAGGACGGGAAAAAAAGTCCTGCAAGCCGCATCTTTAGAGTGCCCCTGCTTATTGAAATGAATGGGCAGCGCTTCCGAAGCGATTGAATACCTCTTCAGAAGGCGCCACTAGCCTGCACTTTTAACCCCTTTTCAACCCTTTGTGGGGGGGTTAAAAGCGAACCGCTGCCGCCCGAATAGCGACGCCAAAGCTCCGCTATGTCAGCTGTAAAGCGCCACATTTTAGCAGCGTTTTACCGTTAACGCTCGGGCGGCCCTGGTGTGAAAGGGGTCTAAATGAAAAAAGACTGAATTTGGACAAAAATGCATTTCCTGACAAACTCCATAGCAGCCTACGCGTGGGTTGGCCCCGCCTCCATTACTACCCTATAGGACCCCGCTCCCATAAATCTTTGCTCCATGCCAGCAGCCGTGTTCCTCTTTTGTCTTCTTCCGTAGGATTGGATAGACGGTTCTCTACCTGAAAGGTCCCACCACGGTCTGGATTTGGTTATAATTCCCAGGGTTGCTGTCCTTCCGATGAGCCCTAGCTAATGGCGTGTATGGAGTGTAAAGCAGAGTAGCGCTGAAGCCAGGAGCATCTGAAGAGTGTACACTGGCCAATAGCCTTTGCTGTGAGCAGGCGGCCCTATGTGCAAGCCCGGTGTGTGTGTGTGTACATTCGATGTGCCCTGGTTGTCGCGATCGTGGTGGAGTGGTGAGTCCCTTGGCTCTTATTGTGGCAGCTAGTGTGTGTTACTTTTGTGGTTAGGTAAACTTGCCTCCAGGGGCGGACTGACCATTAGTGCACTCGGGCAATGCCTGAGGGCCCCGCATCAGGGGGGGCCCCATGAGCAGCTCAGTCTGCCCCTGGATGTGCCCACACAACCTATCATGCAGGATAGCTGAAATGTATGCACCGCGGAGGCAGTGAGCTGTCATCCCTGCTGTTGATGCGGCTATGTGAGAGGACTCCGGTGCTGGCCGGGATAGAGAGTGATCATGGAGCTATCAGCATGATAGCAGTGACAGGAGCTCCGGCCACCTCTCTCCCCCCCCCCCCCAGGAATGCAGCAGAGGGTGGGGCCACGCATTACTGCCGCTGGGAGACAACTGGTGAAAGAGCTGGAAGAGTGCAGAGTGGAGTCATGTCGGAGATAGCACCCTGACCTGCCTTGTGTGCAGCAGCAGGTCAGTGTGTAATCACAGCAGATGTGTGTGTCTATAATCACTAGTTAGGCTGACAGAGTGTTCATTCATGCCCAGTGCCCATCTACCTTGTGCTATTCCCTAGTATATTGAGTGCACATTGTTATCTGTATACTGAGTGCCACTTCCCTAACACTGATATCTGTACACTGAGTGCTATCCCTTATGTACTACACTGATATCTATATACTTCAATGGAAAGAACTCTTCTTACATTGGTGGACAGTAAGAATAATGTTCATTACATTGGTGGTCAGTGGAAAAAATATTCCTTACATTGGTGGTCAGTGAGAAGAATGTTTCTTACATTGGTGGCCAATGGGAAGAATGCTCCTTACATTGGTGAAGTAATATGTTATTCTTATTCAGTCCCCATTTTGTATCCAGCAGCCATTTCAAAGTAGTTAAATTCTGTATAAATGCTCTCACACACATTTCCCACCAGCTAAGCAAGTTTTGAGTTTCGATTTCCCGTAAAACGTGATTTCCCCGAAATGACGATTATGTATCTGCTAGCCAAGTTCCATTTTCATCATATGTTTTGTCTATCATTTTGTTATGTATTATGTTACGTTAGTTATGTATTCCTGACTAGCATAAAGTAACTATATAAACTGTAGAGAATAAAGCACAAATCAGATCACTCTGATCAACAGCACTGCAAGTCTGTGTCTCGTTAATCAGATAGATCTCCAGGCCTGCTGAGACGAGGACCAACCCGGGCAGGGCTATCTGTCTATCTGACCCAAAACAAGGGTACCCCCCAACAAACTGGCGTAGTCGGCAGGATAGTCAAAACAACTGTCCGGTAAGTGTAAAAATTTTATTTTGCCTTGCCGTGACCTGTGTTCACGACTATCCTTAGTTTAAAAGATCTGTGCGGGGTAAAGATAGATTTAAGGTGTTCGGGGAACACGAAAATAGACTTTGGGTGGTTCTAAGTCCTGAGTGACTACTAAGTCCTAAGTGACTGTTAAACCCTGAGTGACCAAAAAGAAATTTAAAGGTGTACACATATATAAAATAGACTGACTGACTGAGTCCGATATCTCAGATCCTCTTTGCTTGTCTTTCTATCGCTTAGAATATAAGAAATTATGTTTAGAGTATAAGAATACGAATTGTAAATGTCGGGTAAGTGCATGAATGTGTAAGTGGTGTTTTATTCTGTTATCAGGGAAGCCGAACATATTGGGTAGCAACTGTACCAGGGGGTTACCACCAAGGAATTGGGAAGGGTCCTTTATTTAGAGAGGGCAAACCGAGGGTCCAAGTAATAAGGTTTAATTTACATGCACAGGTAGCCTTCCAGGAAGGATTAGCTGTGAAGGGACACAGAAGTCAAATAGGGCAGGTGGGAAATATTTTTCTTGTCTGTCCCAAATCGCTGTCACGAATAGACCCCTCGGACCTTTATAAATAATGGGTACCAAACAAACGAAACAGCCTCCCCCCGAACCTGGCGAGAAATGTAAAACATATGTAGCACGGGTCTCAGGAGGATACCTTTATATTAATCCCTGGGTGGACAATTTAGCAGGGTGGACAGAAATAATGGGCAGTGTTGATCCTTTTCCCTGGGAGGGTGACAATGACACTTTTGATAAAGACATGATCAAATGTCTTTGTTTGGGTGATAGACAGGCTTTTCCATGGTACCAGGGTGACCCAGAATGGGATAATAAATATATGAGAAAGGGAGAAGAGAACTGGCTTGATTACACCCCATATTGGTATAAAAGAGACAATAAGAAACAGAAGAAAATTGTAATTCATCCTAATAATAAAAACTCTCAGAAATTACATGAGTGTGAGTCAGAAATAGATAGACCCACACACCCTCTCTCCTTATGTCCCGAAGCCTGCAAAACTCTACCCATTACTACCCAAGTCTAACTTAATTTAAGCAGGGAAATATTAAAGAGAGTTAAAAGAAAGTGATAGAATGATATGCATGTGTTGTATACAAATTGGAAAAGTGTAAGCGATTTTAGAGAGATAACTGTGTATGTGTGTGAATGCTGGAATCTTTAGTCCCACATCATGTGAGCCCGGTGCCCCCTCCCAAAGAATGTGCTGGATGAGGCATGTAGCAAGGACACCCATGATATGACTACACGTATATCATAACAAAATGTGCTGAGTTAATTAATCGAACGATAAACAATGGGATCACAATTATTTTGAATCTATTTTCAAAACATGGTAAAAATAGGATTTTATTAAGAACTTACTGTAAAATCCTTTTCTCTGAGTTCACTGACAGACGCAGCCCTTCATTCACAAGTGGGGTTTATGCACATCCTACCTGGAGTAGATTAGGCAAATAGAAAAAAGCAAGCTGACCCCTCCCAGGGGGCCGTTCTCACTCCAGCATATAACCCCTCAGCTCTGGATAGCATATCAGTTCGTAACAAGCCGTACAAACGCAACACAGAGGGGTGGGTGCTGCGTCTGTCAGTGAACTCAGTGAACTTACGGTAAGTTCTTAATAAAATACTATTTTCTCCTACGTTCACTGACAGATGCAGCCCTTCATTGGCAAGTGGGGATGTCCCAAAGCAGTGTCATTCAAGAGGGGTGGGTAAAAAATAACAACTGTACCCAACAGAATCCTCTCAGGAGGCGCCAGCCGCGCCTACACCGCCGCCTGTAAAACTTTACGACCAAAAGCAGCATCCGTGGATGCTAACACATCAACTTTGTAAAACTTAACAAAAGTGTGCACCAAGGCCCAAGTAGTCGCCTTGCACACCTGGGACACCGAAGCCTGGTGTCTGAAAGCCCAGGAAGTGCTAACTGCCCTGGTGGAAAGAGCTGTGACTGGAAAAGGGGGGACTTTGCCCCGAACAGTATGCGCATGGGTCACGGTCTGTCTGATCCAACGGGAGACAGTAGCCGACGAGGCCACCAACCCTTTGCGCGGGCCTTCTGTCAGTACAAACAACGCATCAGACTTCCGAAAAGAAGCTGTAGCCGCCAAATACACCCGCATAGCCCTCACAACATCCACAGAATGCAACTCAATCTCCTTGGGATGCGACAGGTGCGGACATAATGAAGGGAGAACAATATCCTCATTAATGTGAAAAGAGAAAAAACACCTTCGGTATGAACGAAGGTGAAGGTCGCAGGACCGCCCTATCCATATGAAGGACTAAGTAGGGAGACCTACATGACAACGCCGCCAACTCAGACACCCGCCAGCGGATGTAATGGCCACCAAGAAAGCCACCTTTTGTGACAGCAATTGTAAGGGAATATCCCTGATTTTCTCATATGGCGGTTTCTGCAGTACAGAAAGTACCAAATTTAAATCCCACGGCGCCAAAGGCGACCGCACCTGAGGAGCCACATGGCGTACACCCTGTACAAATGTACGTATCAATGAATGTGATGCTAAAGGGCGTTGAAAAAGAATCTCCAGAGCCGAAATCTGACCCTTGAGTGTACTCAATGCCAATATAAGCCTTCCAGGTGCGATAATATATCTTGCGCGAAGTACACTTGCGCGCCTTAAGCATGGTAGGGATCACGGAGTCAGAGACGCCCATATCCCTCAACACCTGGGACTCAATAGCCAAGCCGTCAAAGCCAGCGAGGGTAAAGCAGGGTGCAGGATGGGTCCCTATGACAGCAGATCTTCGCGTAGCGGAAGACGCCAGGGGACATCTGTCACCATTCGCACCACGTCGACGTACCAAGGGTGCCGAGGCCAATCCAGAGCTACCAGGATTCTCGGAATCCCCTCCGCTTCTACCCTGCTCAGTAGCCGTGGTAGAAGCTTGAGAGGAGGGAAGGCGTACAGGAGCCGGTACCGACCCCAAGGCGCTACCAACGCGTCCGTGGCGGCCACCAACGGACCCCTTGTTCTGCACACGAAGGTCTGCACCTTGTGATTGAACCTGGATGCCAATAGGTCCACGTCTGGCATGCCCCACCTGTGGCAAATCTGACGGAACACCTCTGGATGTAGGGACCATTCCCCCTGATCCAGCGTCTGGCGACTGAGAAAGTCCGCCTGCCAATTTTCTATGCCCGGAATGTAAATGGCGGAGATTGCCGGCATGTGAAGTTCTGCCCATCTCGGAATGTGAGCCGCTTCCGCAGCTGCTGGCGAGCTCCTCGTTCCACCCTGATGGTTCGAGCCCCAGTGTCAGCAACTTGGCCGGAGGTAAGAACACCTTCGCCTGCTCCATGTCCAGAATCAGACCCAGATATTCCAGTCAATAGGACGGGGTCAACGTCGACTTCTGCAGGTTGATCAGCCAACCGAAGTCTCTCAACAAGGCCAAGGTGATATCCACATTCTCCTCCAGGGCCGAAGCAGACTCCGCTCGCAGGAGTAAGTCGTTGAGGTATGCTACCACCGCAATGCCTCTCTGCCTCAATAGTGCCAGCACCGGAGCCACCAGCTTGGTGAATACCCCAGGAGCCGAGGCCAGACCGAAGGGAAGTGCCACAAATTGGTAATGTAGATCCCCCACCGCAAAGCGCAGAAAGCGCTGGTGCCAGAGACAAATGGGAACATGGAGATACGCGTCCCTGATATCCAGAGACGCCATGAAGTCCCCTTGGTGCAGGGCGGCCACGACCGAATGGACAGATTCCATCCTGAATTCTCGTGCCTTCACAAAGTGGTTTAGCGCTTTTAGGTCCAGAACTTGCCTGACCCCACCCTTCTTGGGCACCACAAAGAGGTTTGAATAGAAGGCGCGGAACCTTTCCAGCGGAGGTACCGGCATAATCACCCCTTGTTCAGAGAGCATCTGAACAGCCCCTAGGAGAGCCTCTTGATGCCCCTGAGGGAGTCTCAGGTTTGATGGGAAGAACCTGTCTGGGGGTATAGTGCTGAACTCTATCCTGTATCCGGAGGACACCACTTCCTGCACCCACCAGTCAGAAATGCGAGCAGTCCACCTGTCTGCGAACGCCAGAAGTCGGCCCCCCACCCGAGAGTAGGATGGGGGCAACCCATCATGTGGAAGAGGACTTTTCCTCCGTCTTTTCATTCTTGCGCTGCCAGGGCCGCTTACCGGACCCCAAGGCAGACTTGCCGGGCCTTGAGCCCTTGCCCGCTGCACCAGGCGCTTGAAAAAAAACGTTTCTGACCCGAAGATGCAGGACCCTGCTTACGGCGGAATTCCCGCTGCCTGGGCTCCGGGAGAAAGGTACTCTTCCCCCCAGTGAAATCCTTAATGATTCCATCCAATTGTGCCCCAAAGAGCCGACCACCCTGAAAGGGAAGATCCGTGAGGCCCTTTTTGGACGCGTGGTCACCTGACCAACAGCGTAACCACAGCACCCGTCCGATAATGACTGCAAAAACAGACATCTTAGACAGCATGGGGAGCAGGTCCAAAGTTGCGTCACACAGGTACAGAGACCCTGTATCAGATGGTCCGTCTGCTGTGAAGCCTCAGGCGAACATCCGCAGCCCAACTCATTGTGCAACTCAGTCGCACACTCCGTAAGGGATTGCGCCACCATGGCCAACGCCAGAGCTGGTCTCATGGTCGACCCCGCCACCAAGAACATTGCCTTGAATACCACCTCCGTCCGCCTATCAGCCGGATCCTTAAAAGAGGGAGACCCCTCCAAGGGGATGGTCCTCGCCTTATTCAGGCGAGCTACCGGAGGGTCCACTGCAGGGGATGCCCACTTCTGCACAAAACTGTCCTCAAAGTAAAATGTTTGGGCAATGAAAAGGAATTCTGTGGATGCTGCCATTCCTTATAGACCAGCTGGTCAAAAAATTGAGCATAAGGATATGCCCTAGGGGACCGAGACGGCTTAAAAGACCCACAAAGGTAGGCAGTCTCCTGCGACTCCCTGGCCTGGTCCAACCGCAAACACGCACGGATATCAGTGATCAGGGAGGCCGTCAGTGCCCTCTTCCTCACCACCCGAGGGCTCCAGTTCACCATCTGAGAGCTCCATGGGGTCCCCGTGACCACTGAGGCCCCTTCCGGTTCAAAATCCTCACCTGAAGATGGAGGGGGGTGGACATTTTTTAGCCACCCCCTTAGCACGGCTCGGCACCCCCCGGGAGAAAAACTCCCCCAATATGGACTTTAACTGGTCCAGGGGAACCAGAGGACACAGCGCAGCCTGCGCTTCCACAGATCCCTCCAGAGAAGAACCCGCAGGTTCAGCCGCCATTGTGCCACCGGAACACTTGCTAGGCCTAAAGGCCCTGACACCCCCACAATGCAGCCCCACCACTGCCCCACAGAGCAACCGGGAGAATACCCAGGAGGACTGCACCCACCGCCACCGACACCCCAGGGAGAGCCAGCTATACTTGCTGTTACAATTGCCCTTCAAGCGCTGCATCCCAGTAGGAGTGCTGACCTCCTGTCTTGTGCCGTCACCGCCGCTGTGCTTTCACCGCTGTCCCGGGGGAAAGAGGAAGAAACGGCACCAGCAGCACGTTTTCTTCAGCAGGCACACCAAACATGGCCGCCGAGCGGTCACAAGAGGCCAAAGCGTGCTCCACACTGGCCGCGACTACGGCAAAATGGCCGCCGAGCATCCACAAGAGGGCAAACAGCCCACAAAATGGCCACGGCCATGGCAAAATGGCGGTGATCAGCCGCAAAATGGCAGCGGATCGCCGCATGGCGGATTTGAGCGTGGGGGTGCGGGGGGGGGGTCAGGGGGGTGTAGGAGGGGGGCAAAGGACAGACCAAAACAAAAGGGGGACCTGTAGCCCTGAACCCTCCACCGGCCGGCATAGTCCACAAATCGCCCAGCCCCCCCTCCGCACCCCTGGGGGGGAGAGAGGGGGGTCACTCACCAATCCGACGGGCGTAGCGGGTAGCCACCCGGTAGCAGACCTTCCTCCCATCAGGTGGGGAGGGATGCTGCAGGCCAAGCGCCCCTGGACTCGAGCACAGCCCGGTCACTGGACACAAGTGGGGGTCACCCACTAGTCTCCCGCACGGAACGGGTACGATGCGGCGGACCCCGCCAAGGCTAAGGGTAGCTCGCATCGGTCGGCCGAGCTGGGGAAATTTCAGGATTCGAGATATCCTCTATGCCCCAGCTGGCTACTTGATAGCAGTCTTCATCAGATAGCTTGAGAAAAGCAAAAAAGAAGAAAAAATTGGGGAACCGCAGATCCCAGCAGGGAACCAGGTCTAACTCCTTGCACTAGGCATTAAAAAACTGATATGCTATGCAGAGCTGGGGGGTTATATGCTTGAGTGAGGGTGGCCATTTAAATGTAGAAAAGATAAACATAGAAAAGTGCACAAAGTATAGAATTAAATGAAATATCCTTTGATAGTGGAAATAGTATATTCCTTTAATAAAATATATCTGTGGATATATATTAGAATTAGGGTGTGATATTGAGATTATCACTGGAGTATTAATTTCTGATATGTGAGAGTAATTAATAAAAATGTAAATATAACTGATAATCCCATCACATCAAGTCCACACTTGATGGATGTTAGGATGGATGCCACCTGCAGCCAGCTGTTTTATAGTTTTGATCTGTCATATACAGATTGTTGGTACTTTTGTTTTTATTTTAGCAGAAAGGTAGATTTGGGGGCGTGGCCAGGAACGGCATGTGAGCAGACGTGTCTCACTGAGCTCCCGTCTCTGATCCTGCATAGATCCTGCTCCCAGCTTCACACCCTGCCAGTGGTCGATCTTGACCAGCGCCTACAGTCTCCTGGACCGAACCGAACCTTGTGCGGACCTCCCGGAGCGCCATGATGACCCGTAAGCAGTTGCAATCCGGCGGCCCGTCAGACTCCCAATATGGCGCCGCAGCATCTCAACCCCAGCTCCCACGTGCAGGAGAGAAAGGGAAAGAGACGGGTAAGCAGGCTAAAACCCCTAAAGGGAACTCCAAAGACCCCCCCCAGGGACATGCTCTACTGTGCCCAAAAGATAAATGCTAGTGTGGGCTTGGGGGAGGAGGACATGCCGTGTACCCCGGCGGTATTCCGTTTGGAGCCGAGGGAGGACAGCCTTGCCCAGAATATAACACACTCTCAAGGCAGACAGTCTCCTAATATGGAAGATGAGGAGAGGGAGACAGGCTCTGAACAACCCACTCTGGCAGACATACTCAGGGCTGTGCATAAGTGCATAGCGTTGGTCCATACATTACAGGACCAGTTTGGAGGCCTCAGGGAGGAAATAGGATACATCCGCCATGATTTCCAAAAGTTGAGGGAGCGCACTACAGCGGCGGAGGGGCGCATTAGTGACATAGAGGACAAGCTTCCCCTGCTCATTAGGGATGCCCAGCTTACAGCAAGAACAACCCGGGCTAACGAACTTAAATCGGACGACATTGAGAACCGTTTAAGACGGAACAATGTCTCCCGGAAAAGACGGAGGGTAAAGACCCCACGGACTTCATAGAAAAGTGGCTGCAAGAGATTTTTGGGAAGGATGTGTTCACTCCTCTATATTCGGTTGAGCAGGCACACAGAGTGCATCCCAGACCCCTCCCGTCTGGCCACCCGCCACGCACCTTATTGGCCCTGCTGCTCAATTACAAAGATAAAGAAATTATTCTTCATTTAGCCAGAGAAAAGCGTGATATAAAGTTTAATGGTGTATGCATTTCCTTTTACCCTGATTACTCTCCAACGGTGCCGGGCCAAGTTTGGGGAAGTGAAAAACAGACTTCGCCAGTTTCAAGCACCTTATGCCATGCTGTTCCCTGCAAAACTCCGCATAACGGCAGGAGGACAAACCCACTTTTTTGAGTCGGCCACAGATGCCTCTGCTTGGATTGATGCTAATGAACATTTGCTCAGATGTGATAGGAGAGAGGGAGATGCTGAGAGACATGCCTAAAGGTCTGTTATGAGTCACTTTCTTCTAACTATAGCTGGGAGCAACTATTACCTGTTGATACATGCTGATTGGAGAAGGCTCGAGAGCACAGATAAACGTACATGTGCTGTTTACCATTTTATGGTGAGCCACACAAGCGCCTGCACATCCTATTCAAGGGGAGTGAGCATTCTGGTGCACAGGGCCGTGGACTTTGAGGTGTTTGATCGGGTGGTGGACGCAGAGGGGAGGTATGTGTTTCTGGTGTGTAGAATTTTCCAGCTAACTTGTATCTTGGCCGCATTGTACATACCACCTCCATATAACTCAGAGGTACTGGAGAAACTGTTAACCTTTCACATGCTTAATCCTGATGTGCCCATGGTGGCGGTGGGCGACTTCAATTGTTATATGGATCCTGCCCTGGACAAACACCCCTCTCCGGTGATTGGGCACAAATTCGCCCGACCGGCGTTGCAGGGGTTCACAGAAGAGGTGGGGTGGATTGATCCATGGCGGGACCAAAATCCACAACAAATAAGGTTTTCTTGCTTTTCTAAGACGCATATGTCTCTTTATAGGATTGATTTGTGTATTTGCACACCCCCCATGTCCAGGGTTATCCAGGATATACAGTACTTGGTCCGGGGTGTCTCTGACCCCTCCCCACTACTGCTTCAGCTGTCCGCTAGGCCACTTTCTGCCTTGCGGAGAGCCCCCCAGCGGTTTAATCCCTTCTGGCTACAGTTAGTTACCTCTCATGATCACATAGTACAGGAAATTACTGGGTTCTGGCTGTGGAATGGGGATCACCCTGACTTATGTGTTGTCTGGGATGCCTTTAAGGGGTTCCTGAGAGGCACTCTCACTACGGAGATCATGGGCATTAAGACCAAGACCACGGCATTGAGAGATCAGGCCTTGCAGCTGGTGTTACGCTTAGAAGCCGAATATATAGCGGATTCTACCGACTCCAACAGGGGAGCATGGCTAGCGGCCCAAGATGCGTTGGACCGTATTGTCCGCTCCGGAGCCGAGAGAAAGCGTTTTTTTAACAGACAGGCTTTCTATGAGGAGGGGGAGTGGACGGGAAGGCTGCTGGCTAGGTTAGTGCGGTCTTCTCAGACTTCCCCCACTATTGGCGCCCTGCTTGCCAGTGGGGGGAGGGTGGTGAACGCCCCCGATGCAATCATGCAGCAGCTGGTAGAGTTTTACTCCAATTTGTATCAGTCCAGGGGAGAGTACACCCAGGAGGATCTGTCGAGCTACCTGCACACCATGACATTGCCCCGGCTTTCTGATACTCAGAGTGCCTTCCTGGATGCTCCCATTAAATTGGAGGAGCTACAGGAGGTGGTGGGGTTGACCGCTAATTACAAAGCTCCCGGGGATGATGGTCTTCCTGCGGAAATTTACAAGCATTATGGGGATGTTATCCTCCCCAGATTGCTCAAGGTACTTAATTTTGACAGGAAATCGGGTAATTTGCCTAGCTCCATGAATAGGGCCACCATAGTACTTATCCTTAAGCCTGACAAGGATCCCCTAGAGTCTGGATCTTATAGGCCCATCTCCCTGTTGCAGTGTGACGTTAAGCTTTTGGCCAAGGTGTTGGCCCTGAGACTTAACAAAGTCATCTCCTCAATTATCCACCCTGATCAGTCAGGCTTTATGCCACAAAAGTCTACGGCCATAAACCTCCGGAGACTGTTTCTCAATTTACAGTCCCAGCCAGATAACATGGGAGATAGGGCCCTACTGTCACTGGATGCCCACAAGGCCTTTGACAGTATAGAATGGCGCTATCTTTGGGGGGTTATGCGTAAATTTGGGGTTGGAACCACTTTCCTGACCTGGGTTCAGCTCCTGTATAGCACCCCACGGGCCACCATTAGGGAGGGAGGGTCTATCTCCAAGCCAATTTCACTTTACCGGGGAACTCACCAGGGATGCCCTCTCTCCCCCCTGTTGTTCACCATGGCCATTGAACCAATGGCCGATCTGATCCGGTCCAACCCCCGTATCATAGGCTTTAGATATGGAGATCTACAAGACAAACGTATATTATATGCAGATGACACCATGCTACTGTTAGGAGACACAAAAAATTCTCTGCAAGAAGCCATGACAGTTATTAAGGAGTTCGGAGTTTACTCAGGTTTAGTGATCAACTGGACAAAATCCTCACTTATGCCGTTAGATGCCAATCTAGCCGACCAGGGTATTTCACTGCAGGACATCCCAGTGACGTATCAGTTTAAGTATTTGGGAGTGTATGTTACACCACAGACAGGGGATTATCTCAAACTAAACCTCTTACCTCTGCTGGATAAACTTAGAGTCAAGATTAAGGTATGGGCAAGACTTAAGATGTCCATTGTAGGCCGGGTGAACTTAATAAAGATGGTGGTTATGCCACAACTTTTATACTGTATATCCTGCACAACAGCCCCATGGTAGTTCCCCTTCGGTTCTTTGGGATTATTAATGCAAGGTTTAGGTCCCTTCTGTGGTTGGAGCATCCCCCGCGTATAAAGCTGGAGCAGCTCCAGAGACCTAAAGACGAGAGCGGGTTGGCGTTGCCCAACCCCTGGCTCTATTATTTAGCAGCGCAGTTACAACACATCACTAGAGCTATAGCACCGGACCAGCAGGGAGTGATAGACCCCATCAAGGCCCTGATGAGACATGTGTCAGGGGTGAGGGAGGTGGCTGAGGGGCTGGAGGCCCTGGCCTATACCAAGTCTAATAAACGGTACCCTACTTATATCCTTATTCAAAAAGTGTGGAATAAGGCCAGACAGATGCAGAATGTCATGGGATTCATGAAATACAGTCCCATTTGGGGCAACAAATACTATAAAGAACTGGCTTCCTTAACCTGTGGGGCTCGGTGGAAGAGACACAGGATCACACACCTGCAGCATCTTTTTGCTGGGGGTCGCCTGCGCCCCTTCTCGGAGCTGAGAGAGTGTTTTCAGGTTCCGGCTTCTATGCACATTTACTATATACAGCTGGCACACGCTGTGAGGGTGCAGGGGGGTGCGACTGTGTGGGAGCAATTTCCCAATGTTACTCAATGTTACAGGTGGCCTCACAGACAAGATTTCCACAGAGGGTAGTGAGCAAATGGGAGAATGATGTGAGTCAATTTGAGGATGAGGAGTGGGAGGAGGTGCTGCAGGCTATCCGCAGGAGTTCCCTTAATGTGGCACACCACCTGTCACAACTGTATATTGTTTTACGTGTCCACTACACACCGGCCCGATTATTCCGAATGGGGGTGAGGGTGGACTCGAAGTGTCTGCGATGCGCTGGCAGTGAGGGGGATCTGATCCACTTACTGTGGCGATGCCCCAAGCTGCATCGCTATTGGGGAGGTGTAGTTCACACCGTTAACATGGTGTTCCAGACAGCCATACCACTGGACCCAAAAACCTGTATCCTCAGTATTTTAGATCACCTTCTTATCGAGGAAATCCCCAAGCAGGCTATTACCAGAGCACTCTTTCAAGCTCGAAGACTCATTTTAATTTTGGAAGAGAGTGGAGCCCCCCACTGTAAGAGAATGGATCACCCAAATGGGAGATACTATTCGACTGGAAAAGATTATATTCCAACACAGAAATCGGTCCAGTAAGTTTGACAAGCTTTGGGCACCCTGGTTGAACACACCAGGACTTTGTCCAGTAGACCTGATCTTAGACAGATTACTGTTGTAATGTATGATCTGTGGTAGGTTTGGCTGCGGAAGGTTTTAAATATATACGTGTACTGTACAATGCATCTGCTTACATAATGAGATTGTAATATTTGTGGAACTGGTTTGCATACTTGATTTGCTGTATATGTATACAAATTGCCTTTAATAAAATCCTTCTTGGTTAAAAAAAAGAAAGGTAGATTTGACCCCCCTTTTCTCCCTCTCGTTCTGTATGTTTCTTTGTAAAAATGATGAGACACACTTCCAGCCCTCCCTCCCTCCTTCCATAGAGATAAACTGTGTAAGATATCCTGCATGAGAACTAGGTCTGTGAAATGTAGAGACATTTTTAAATACTTTTGTAGAAATAAAATCCTAGTTGAAAGGATTAGTTTTGCTATGTAATTCTAGCATTATTTGAAACAAAAGAAAAAATGGCTGATTGCAGCCAACGCCCTGTAAATTCCTAAAAGGTAGCCATGATTATTATAATGTGGAAGTCTACGCGTTTCGCTGTGAGCTTCCTCAGGACCCCATTCATAACATGGCTGTAAGTTGTAAGGGTTATGAATGGGGTCCTGAGGAAGCTCACAGCGAAATGCGTAGACTTCCACATTTGTGTGTGTATACACACCATGGTTGTTGTTGGTATTCAATACTGATAACTGTTACGGTCTAGGTATAATGTATCATGTGGTATGGTTCCTATAATTAGGTTTCCCAAGACATGTAATATTTTTGATTTTATTGCTGTATGGGACTACCCATCCTTTTGGGCATCCCTTTTCTTTTAATATATGTCTCAAATAAATAAACTTTGTATACTTTTATAATACTTGGTGTTATCTCATGGTGTGCCTATTGAAAACGTCCATTTTGTGTGGGGTTACTCACAATTTTTTATTCTATTATTCTTGGGACGGTGGCACAATATTCAGGAAGTCCCTTTTTGAATAATTATTTAAATGTTTGGTTCTCCATTCCAGCCTACTGGGTGTGGAAAGGGAAAAGGCTCCACCCACTGATAAAAAACGGGTGTACCCTTTAATGAAAATCATTTGAACAAGACAGTTGACTAGTAAAGACCAGGCTTAGCTGATCTTTACTTAACAGTATATGATAGGGCAATAGTGAATGATCACTGGAGATGTATGCCTATGTATGTATTGTATCGTTTTGAGTGGTGATTTGAATGAAGTGTGATACTTTAAAATACAACACTAATGATTGTTTTATAAGTTTTTTGTTAATAACAGAAATTACCACATTTATTTCTAGAAGTTTTCGAGAAATGTATGGGAAGATGTTTAAATAGAAAAATCTATGGATTTGGTGATGTATAATCTTTGTGCAAAATGTTATGAACATACTATAAAGGTTATGGTGAATTATTATTGATAATTTTTGATGGACATCCTTTAATGAAAATCCACGTGCTGATAATTAATTAATTATGAATTTATTTCAGTATGGGTAGAAAAGAGTGCACTCTTATTAACCGCTTGCCGACCGCTGATCGGCAATTGACGGCGACAAGGTGGCTCGTGAGCGCAAATCGCCATCATACGACGGCGGCCGTGCTCATGAGCCTAGTGAGCGCGCGCGCGCCGCCAGAGGCGCGCCCGCGCGCTCACTGTGTTCGGGGAGGGCCAGGGAGCGGGTGCGGCGGCTTCGATTGCCGCCGGCTACCCGCGATGGCCCCCCTGGAGCGAAGGAGCGGAGGTCCGTGTATGTAAACACGGACCTCCGCTCTGTGTGAGGGGGAAGGGATATGATCACAGCCTTCCTGTATACGAAGGCTGTGACCACTTCCCTTCCCCAGCTAGGGCAGTCCCCCTACAGTAAGAACACGCCCAGGGAACACAGTTAACCCTTAGAGCGCCCCCTGCAGGTTAACCCCTTCACTGCCAATGACATTTACACAGTAATCAGTGCATTTTTATAGCACTGATCGCTGTATAAATGCCAATGGTCCCAAAAAAGTGTCAAAATAGTCCGACATGTCCGCTGAAATATCGCAGTACCGCTTAAAATTAAAAATAATAAAAACCCCAAAAATGAATTCTCATCATCCGTAAACGCGACCACTTTTGCGCAAACCAATCAATAAACGCCGATTGCGATTTTTTTTATCGAAAATATGAGGAAGAATATAAATCGGCCAAAAACGGTGAAAAAAAATGTTTTTTTATATTTTTTTTTTGGATTTGTATTTTAGCAAAAAGTAAGAAATTTGGGTTTTTTTGCAAAATGGTCGCTCTTCTTTTATTTATAGCGGCGATCAGAAATGACGCAGAGGGGATCAAATACCACCAAAAGAAAGCTCTATTTGTGAGAAAAAAAGGACGCAAATTTCGTTTGGGTAGAACATCGCACGACCGCGCAATTGTCAGTTAAAGCGACGCATCGCCGAATCGCAAAAAGGGCTCCGGTCCTAAAGCAGCAAATCCTTCCGGGGCTGAAGTGGTTAAACAACATGGCCATATGTTTTGCATTTTGTGATTAATATGTGTGTTTATTGCTAACCAGTTGTTTGTTTCTAGGAGAGATATGCAGGGCTTTTTTTCTCAGAGAATAGGTGCAGGAACTCCTCCCTTCTGAGTCGCCCCATTGACTCCGCCCCTACTCCTCTCAAAGCACTGTTTCTTGTTCCCACCCCTTAACCGCCTCCAAGTACCGCCCCTTTTAGAGAATACAGAACCAAGTATTATTTTGTGGTGCTTATTTTTGTATGGAGTTTGTTAATGATAGCAAGAGAGGCAGTAAAATTGATCTGGACAACCCAGCAACAATAGATCTACCCCAGCAACAAGGGACTCCCAACAGCCAGCACCAGTAGACCCTCCAACAGCCAGCAACATTAGACCCCTACCTCAACAATAGATCCCTCCCAGCAATGATTGACCCCCCCTCCAGCAGTATTAGACCCACCCCCTGCCACAATAGATCCCTCACAAGCAATAGAAGACCTCCCCAGCAACATTAGACCCCTACTTCAACAATAGATCCCTCCCAGCAATGATTGACCCCCCCCAGCAGTTTAACCCCCAAGCCACAATAGATCCCCCACAAGCAACAGAATACCTTCCCGGCAACATTAGACCCCTACCTCAACAATAGATCCCTCCCAGCAATGATTGACCCCACCCCAGCCACAATAGATCCCTCACAAGCAACAGAAGACCTCCCCAGCAACAATAGACCCCCTTGCTCTGCAAAAACAGCTCCCCTCCAGCAACAATAGATTTTCCAGCATAAACAGACCCTCCAGCATACCCCAGCACCCCTTGCCATTACTTACATTCAATTCTGGAGGTGCCGGAACTGCGTTCCCCCGCGTTCCCGCTGAAAAAAAGCCCTGGAGAAATGTAATGATAATTCACTAAAATCAGTCATTTTGTTTAGTTTCTAGAGTGCAGAAAAAAGTAAAGCATCAATCCACCTGTTTGATATGGTTTGATGTCCGAGAACTAAAGATGAAGATTACAGCACACATTGACATCTTGCATCACCATAATTGTTAACATTTAGTTTATTCATGTAAACATTAATATCAAAACCACAAAGAAAGGTGGGATTGTAGTGCAATCCACCAAGGTCCCGATAATTTCCTTCCTAACACTGATTGTGGCAGACACCCACAGCCCACCTCCAGGTAGGACAGACTATGGGCAGAAAATTCTTTTGATGCTGGCCCCTTTTCCTGTACCTCCTACAAGGCCACTCTTAAGGCATGGACAAAACATGTGTACCATAAACAGCATCCTTTATCAAAAGAAAAGGAGGAAGGTATTGCTCCAGTGGTAGCTACAGATTTGTACAGGATCTGAGAGCCATAAATGAACTTGTGGTCCCCATTGCCCCAATAGTGCCAGATCACTCCTGTCCTCCATTCCATCTGATGCAGAGTGTTTTACAGTGATTAATCTGACAAATGTTTTTTTTCGTCCCTGTGGATAAGGAGACACGGCCAATCTTTGCCTTTTGTTTAAAGAATTGCCCATTTATCTGGTGTAGAATGCCCCAGGGCTATGTGACCTGTAGTCTACTCGATTATGCTCCAGGCCACACTGAGGTCCTGGACTTCCCGTCATGGTTCAGTCCTACTTCAAATCAGGCAGCCAGACAGGAGGACAGTGTGGATCTCATAAACTGTGTATTTGAAAGTGGTCATAAAGTGTTTAGAAAGAAATTGCAGCGGTGCCAGTAAACTGTTTTGTCCTCACAAAAGGAGAAAGGAAAGTCAGTCACAAGAGAGCTGCAGCTCTCATGGGTCTGCCCCGCCCATTGACCAAGAAGGACATGCTTACCTTCCTTGGCATAATTGGTTACTGCTGCCAATGAATACCTGACTGTTCCTACTATGACAATCTCCTGAGACATACCACAGTTTCTGATATGCTAGATTGTGTAAAAGGAAATGTGTAATGTTTTTGTGTATTTGAAAAGTGCTATGGTAACGGCTCCTAGTCTAGGCCTGCCTGATTCCAGAGACAACTGTAAAACGATGGCGGGAGTCCTAGCTTGGGAACATGGAGGCAAGCTCCGCCCTATTGTTTTTTTCTCAAAGATGGTTCTAGTACAGGTTCAAGGCATGCCTGCGTGTCTCAGAGCTTTAGCATCCTGTGTGATGGTGGTGGAAATGGCTGCATCATTCACTCTGGGACAGGCAGGATACCACTTTACACCCAACATATGTCGGCCCAAAGGCTTAGTGGTTATAAGGTTATACTGCTCTCCAACCCTAAGCTAAAGATAAAATATGCTTCTCCTACCTCAGGCCCAGCCCCAATCCTCAATGTTTTGTTAGGATTAAAAGGAGAACAGGATGAGATTGTTCCACAACATGATTGTTTGGATCTCATCCATCAGGACACATCCCCAAGACAGGACATGTCTTCTGTGGCCCTTCCAGATGCACAGAATGTGTTTGTAGATGGCTCTTGTTCAAGGCCCAATGACAACACATATCATGCAATATATGCTGTTGTACAATTACCAGACAAAATTCTAAAGGCAAAATCAATTCTTTACCAGTCAGTCCAGGCTGCAGAACTGATAGCCCTCACAAGAGCTTGCCAGCTCTTTGAAGGACAAGGTGTGCATATTTTAAAGAAATAATAAAAGCTATACAGCTACAAAGGTTCATTGCCATTTTACATTGCAGGGCACACAGTGATACATATGATGAGCAAACTGATATGGTCAAAGGAAATGCCCTAGCAGATAGAGCATCGAAGGAAGCCGCAACCACTCAAAATGCAACCACCTAAATGCCTTTGCCCATGTCAGAAATGCTATTTTTGGACCAGATATCCAGATATTTGGACCATTTACCAGAATTAGGGCTTATCTACCAAGAGGGGAGACCAGGCCTCCCCTCCCTTGTCAAGGCATATGTCTCCAGATGCATCATACGTATCAGAAAAAACGGGCAAAACATGAACACCTTATATACCCAACAACACCGTTCACTCACCTACAGATAGACTTTACACATATGCCAAAGGTGGGTAAGAGACAGGAGTACCTTTTGGTGATCGTGGATATGTTTTCATGATGGCCTGAGGTCTTTGTAACCACAAGTGAAGATGCCCAAGCAGTTGTAAAAATTCTTACACAAGAGATTATACCAGGTGGGGATGTCCGCTCTAGATTAATTTAGAGAATGGCCCTGCGTTTGTGGCCAAGGTCTGCCAAGATCTGGTAAGGACTCTTAAAATTAACTGGAAGTTTCACATACCATATCACCCCCAAAGTTCAGGTATAGTGGAAAGGATGAATAGGACTCTCAAGGATAAGATAGGGAAGGCAACTGGAGGTGCGTGTGCAGGTTAAGAGCCTCCCCCAGTGAGGATGGTGGCCGGTCTTGGCGGAAGAAGGTTGGACGTGTGCGTGGAGGTCAACGGAAGGGATAGAATAGGAACTCTCAGGATAAGTAGGAAAGGTGATATGGACTTGAAACCCCCACTATACCATACACTTTGAAGGTCAATTAAAATTCTCAGGAATGGTCTAGAACCGTCTGGAACCGGTGTTTGCGTCCCGGTAAGAGATTTAATTAGATCTCGCCTGTAGGGGTGGACCATATTAGAGAACACATTCTTAAAAATGTTGACGAACCCGTAGAAGTGAACACCAATGTTTCTGGAGTCCGGTAGTACTTTTGTATAGGTGCTAGTGGTTTTCCATGAGGACAGAGAATGGGTGGAAACCGTATACACATTTCAGATAGACATCCACTCACTTGCCA